>JACDQD010000002.1:37466087-37640866 GCA_019843655.1 Lethocerus indicus
AAATTAAGATTTAACCTGTTTGATAATTTTTGATCAATGCGGACGGGTATAGAACTGCAGAAAGGGCTGTTATTCAGTTTTCGACACAGTTTATACTGGTAAATGGTATCAGAGTTGAGTCATGTTGACGTTGGACTAATATTTTGGGTTCATTTCGTCCGAAATTTTTTTTTAAATCGGATCAGATATGAAATAAAAATCTGTACGAATATTGCATTATTTTCTATTGGACGATTAACTACGACTGGTTAACGAAATAATTATCGCCGATGGAAATAATTTTGAAAATTTTTATTGGCGTTATTAGATGGATTGGATTTTTTGAAGTGTAAGAGTCAAAAGTTGAATTATTATCACCGAAAACTGTCACGATCAAGGACTGCTCGGTAAGAAATGCGGCTTTAAATAACGGGCCGTGAAAAACGTCTTGCCGGACGAAAAATTGGGGCGCCTTTAAGAGTTATTGGATTGAAAAAAAAAAAAAAAATGTAAATTTCGCGATAAGCACAAGATATCATCATCGGTCGACCTAACGAGAAGTGGGCGAGAAAATAGATTTAGGTTATTATCGAAAATATTGCCCCAGACTTCGTTATCGGTGTTTAAATTAAAGGACGGATTCGGTGATAATAAAAAAAAAACGTCCCCCGATAACTTTAGGGTGGCAAAGGTCAATTCGGGAAATTGGCCCTTGTTAGGAAAAAAGCGCCGGGAGAAAATTTTTTTTTTCCCGGTGGGGGGCGCAATGAGTAGGGCGATAAAAAGGGCTTTCGTATTTTACCGACGTCGCCGTCTTACCTGGGCCGGTGATCAGTTTTAAATTCTTGTTTGAAATTTCCCTCAGTACACCGGATAACCTACAGGCGGCGGCCATCGTGACACCCCACTAGACTTGATCCGCTGCTATCAATGATTTATTAAAAAGTAATGATATTCACGTAGTGAAATTTTTTAAAATTCAAACGAGCATTCATTTTACTCATTAAAATCAGTACCGAAAATTTATGCATTGAAACTTTTATAAACATTTTAATAATTTGTATATATATATATATATATATATATATATATATATATATATATATATATATATATATATATACATTAGGAGCGAAAATATTTTCGGATAATATTCTAGTAGTGTACATCAAAACATTTTTTTTCTCATTACCAGAATTTAATGATAATTCAATTTATCAGAATTTAAAAAAATCATAGCCTATTGTATTAACCCACATTTGAACATTTTAATCCGTTCTCACCGCCTCGAAACAATTTGTACATATATATACATATATATATATATATATATATATATATATATATATATATATATTAGACGAAGAACAAATATTTTCGGTTACTATTCTAGGATTGTACACCGAAACATTTTTTTTCTCATTTCCAGAATTTAATGACAATTCAATTTATCAGAATTAAAAAAAAATCATGCTATTGTATTAACCCACATTTTAACATTTTAATCCGTACTCGCTGCCTCGAAACAATTTGTATATATATATATATATATATATATATATATATATATATATATATATATATATATATATATATATATATATATATATTAGACGAAGAACAAATATTTTCGGATACTATTCTAGGATTGTACACCGAAACATTTTTTTTCTCATTTCCAGAATTTAATGATAATTCAATTTATCAGAATTAAAAAAAAAATCATGGCCTATTGTATTAACCAACATTTTAACATTTTAATCCGTACTCGCCGCCTGGAAACAATTTATATATATATATATATATATATTAGACAAAGAACAAATATTTTCGGATACTATTCTAGTATTGTACACCGAAACATTTTTGGTTCTCATTTCCAGTATTTAACGATGATTCAATTTATCAGAATTAAAAAAATGAAATGAGACGAAAATTACGGCCGATTATATTAACCCTCGAATTACCACATTCCGTAAAAATTGGATAATATTTCGACGTTTCGGTGAATTAAATTGGGCGTCGATAAATTTAATTCCGTCCGAATATTGCTGGCCGTACAAACGAATTGTAATCTCGGTGGTGTAGAAAAAAATTTATTTTTTCAGTACGGATGGAAAGGAAATTTTTGACGGGCGAAATCCGATCAATTTTTTTTTATATATATATATTTTTTTTTTTCCGTCGGTAAAACTACTATTCGGCTAGTGTATTGGCAACACTGACGTCGGAATTGTCAACACTCGCCTGGGCAGTGCTAAGTGGTACTTTTCGGTCTCTGACTCGTCCGGAGGTCGGGGTTATTCTTTTTTCGACAAAACAGATATTTTATCCCACCCCCCTCGTATTTATTCTATTCAATTGTGTCCGAAGCCCCCCCGCCCCTCGCCCCCGGCCCACGCGTCGAACCGCCGTAAATTCCCCCCCATTGCCCCCATCCCCGTGTAGCGTTGAAAACAACAAACCTTCCCTTAATGATTTCAATGGCATCCGTGAAAATACCGGAACAGAAGGTGATACTGTGCGGCGAGTTCGGCGTCGGCAAGAGTTCACTGTTCAGGCGTTACGCTTTCAACACTTTCGTCGCTTCGAATACGCGCCAGTCGACGCTCGGCCTCGACCACATCAACAGGGAATACAACGTCTGCGGTAAAGTTATCAAGGTGAGTGCCCAGGTGAGAAATCCCAATATATATATATATATATATATATATATATATATATATATATATAATATACTTTATACGGCGGCCGTTTAACCATTAAGTTTTCCCGATAGCCATTGACCAAAAAAAAAATAACGTCGTACCTAAGTTTCAAGCCTAATCCGAGACTTGACTATCGAGCCTACGATATACCGCTGACGATAGTCGACAAAACGGGCACGGACGTACGGAATAGAGAGCTGTGCCGGGTTGCGCCAGGAGAAATCCGACATCGTTCGCATCCAGAGATTCCGTCGAGTCCTTCCGGTACCGTCTTAATGCCCCCGGGTATTTTTTCTAACCGAATAATCCGTAATGACGTCGACGTAGACGACAAAAATCCCATACCCGAGTCAAAAGAAAATTTGACTCTCAAGAGGCCGTTACTAGAACGGACATCGGAATTGACCTCAAGTAACAGACTGACAGTATACAAAGCGATACTTAGAAATATACAGTATAGAGAGCTGTGGGGTTCCGCCGGGAGACATCAGACATCGCTCGCATCCAGAGATTCCAGTCAGAAGTCCTTCCAGTACAGTCCTTAATGCTCCCCCCCCGGGTATGTACCGAACAATCCATTATGACATCGACATAACTCGACAAAATCCCGTTCCCGATTTTGGGACTCAAAATAATCGAGTTAAAGAGAAATGGACTCTCAAGAGGCCAGTCAAAAGTTAGAACGGACATCGAATTGAATCAAGTAACAAACTGACAATATACAAAGCGTACAAGGTATAGAGAGCTAGGAGACATCCACAGGCCCAGAGATTCCAGTCAAAAGTCCTTCCAGTACCATCCTCAATGCTCCCTCCGGGGTATGTTTCTAACTGAACAATCCGTAATGACCTCGACATGCCCCGACAGTCGACGGAGTCGCTAAATCCCGGTTCCCGATTTTGGGCTCCACCCGGACAAAGCCCCGTACCCGACTAAAAAGAATCGACTTAAACTGAAAATCTGGACTCTCAAGAGGCCGTTACTAGAACGGACATCGAAATTGACCTCAAGTAACAGACTGACAATATACAAAGCGATACTTAGACAGACGGTATATAGAGCTATGGGTTCCAAGACATCCGACATTGTCGCATCCAGAGATTACAGTCGAAAGTCCTTCGCGACCATCCTCATGCTCCCCCCCAATCCAATATGTTTCTAACCAGACAATCCACCGTGGCCGCTGACTAAAATGGACTCAACATACCACGACAGTCGACGAGTCGCTCTTTCGAACCCAAACACTTTTTATTCACACGCTAATTCAAATTGAAAAACGCATACATTATAGTTCCCGACATCGCCAGAGATTTGGGAATCTCAACATATCCCGACCCTCCTCTCGAGAAAAAACAGAAAATCTGACTTTTACTAGAACGGACATCGAATTGACCTCAAGTAACAGACTGACAATATACAAAGCGATACTGGTATAGAGCTATGGGGTTCCACCAGAGACATCCGACATCGCGCATCCAGAGATTTCAGTCACCTCGTAAAAAGTAGGTTGTGCGATTACAAGACAGACATGAGGTCTCTCTGTTAGGGGGAGTTCACGGTTCTATTTCTGTTCAGTCCAACAGACACACAGAACACTGTAGGTTCGTCATGTTTCTGTCTCCTCTCTCACGTTCGGTCTTTCGCCCGACGGTATTAGCCGCCATCGCCGCCTTCAGTAGCTGTGTGTCAGTCACTTGGACGACCAAGTCTTTGGAACCTACGGTAGTACGACCCTCGCGGACTACAAAACGGGTATTTTAAGCTGAAATTTACGTATCGACCTCTAATCGCGCCGGAAAACACCTAAAGTGCCGATAGTGACCGATTACACCGCTACTGAAGACGGCGAGCGATGCCGGAACCGGTCTAAAAGACCAAACCGGCGAGAGGAGAACCTCAATTTAAATCTACAGTGTTCTGTGTCTGTTGACAGAACAGAAATAGAACCATGAACTCCCCAACAGAGAGACCTCATGTCTGTCTTGTAATACCTAACGAGGATTAAAAACAGACGTAAAAACAATTTATTACACAGAATTGATAAAGCATGACTGTAGACTTGTTGTTGTACACTGAACAGAATTCAAACTGTATATATAAAAAATTTTATAGCTTAATGCTTTTATGCAAATATTTTTCATATTGAAGTGTATATACAACTTTTTGAACCTCTCAGCGTACGTAACTGTACATATTATTTGTACATATTTCTCTGTACCCAGCCGCACTCTATTTCGGTCGGAAGCTTCTAGCTTCGTAAAATCACATTTTTTCATATAATTATAATTATTATTTTTTTCATAATTTTTTTGTATGTTATAACAACAATAATAATCGTTTCCTGTAGTCCTTTTTTTTCTTTCAAACAGAAATAAAATGCAATTTTGTTTGTCGCCATGGCATGACATATTGGATGTTAATCAATAGTAACCATGTGGTTGCCGTGCGTTTCCTGAATTTCAATCTTCTTTCATCTATTTCTGTCCCTCTTTCGACAATAGATTTTTCCACTTCTTAGTGTTAACAAAATTTCATAATTTTATCGAACAGTGAAAGTAATAGAACGGCTTATTTTTCGTTCGGTTCCTCTGAAAAAAAATTATTTCATCCTCTATATTTAACGGCGTTTGTGCAATAGTAAATTTTATCATTCATAATTAATAATTAAAGAAATTAAGAAAAAATATTTAACGCATTGTTAAAAATGAAATGTAGTCATTTTCTTTAGCTCTTGGTCGGTGAACGTTCGATTGTAACAATTCTCAAATCTTTTTTTTAAATACGAGACATTTTCATAAAATACTTTTAAATATTTCTTAAATAAAAAAAATATCTGTTGTTAGAAATCTGAAAATCAATATTTTGGTTGCCCCAATTAATTAAAGTTCAGGGCAGACGTTTGAGCTAAGTATTGACTTTTTATATGAAAATGTCAGACACCGACCGTAAGTATGAAAATAATTAGCGCATTCGTTGACATTTATTAATTTGAATGTTGAAATTGTTACCACAAATTACCATAGTAATACCATGGTTTATTAGCATTATTATTATAAAAGATAACACATTGTTGTTTGTTGTGTTGGTAGCATTTTTTTTTCTTTGTAATATTTATTTCCTGTCTAAAGTTTAATAGACCTTACCAATTTAATTCTCATTGATATAATGATATGGGAAATAATAATAATTCTCCAGAAATTTTTTAAATGCTAAAAGGACAAAAAATATATTTTTTCTATTAACACAATTGTTGTATAACATAATCGATGATTGTGTTCATGGTCTCTTTTATCGAGACATTCACGTGGAAAAAATAAAACATTCGACATTTGTACCAATAACTGTTTGTAGTTGATTGTACAAAAAAATATAAAAGTTGAAAAAAAAATTTCTAACACGAATTTTCATTTCTTAAATTACGAACAGAACGCTCTCATCATCGCACCGTCTCATTCCATCGGACCCGAAATAAATTCATTTTAGCTTCACGGGGCCAAATTTTTATTTTTGGCAAAGCTAAAAGCGCACTTTAATATTTATTGGCGAGAGAAGAAATTTCTCTCAGAAAATACATTTCTTTCGACAGTAATTCCAGTTCCAACGCCTCCTAGATTGCTTCAAAAGAATCGGCAGTCATTTTCCGAATGAACTACATTTAAATACAAGGTTAAAACTTATTACATTAATAACGATTAACGAGCTGAATGAAAGGAAACGTCGAAGGTCACAAAGTTAGTAGTAAATAACGAAAATGCCAAATCTAATTTCAAACAATTTTATTAAAAATTCAAACATCCCGTATACAGATTATCTTCAGAGTCAATGACTAAAGTACTTGTTTCTAAAGGTCTCTTTTGCTTTCCCCTACCGGTCTATAAACACAGTTCGGGCCCGAACCGTAAAGTCCGGGAGAATGTGACTCTATCTTTGTTGTACATACTTGTACTATAATGGGAAATATTTCCAGTGTGTTTTCGATTCGTTTAAATTTAAATGAATCTGTTTCGGTTCAATAATTGCTGAGACCGGAGCCATTTTCGGTAGAAATTCCCCCGTTCTTTCTTTATATAAATATTTATATAATTATATATGCTTGTACATACTTGTACTATAATGGGAAATATTTCCAGTGTGTTTTCAATTCGTTTAAATTTAAATGAATGTGTTTCGGTTCAATAATTGCTGAGACCGGAGCCATTTTCGGTAGAAATTCCCCGTTCTTTCTTTATATAAATATGTATACAAGTATATATGCTTGTACATACTTGTACTATAATGGGAAATATTTCCAGTGTGTTTTCAATTCGTTTAAATTTAAATGAATCTGTTTCGGTTCAATAATTGCTGAGACCGGAGCCATTTTCTGTAGAAATTCCCCCCCGTTCTTTCTTTATATAAATATTTATACAATTATATATGCTTGTACATACTTGTACTATAATGGGAAATATTTCCAGTGTGTTTTCAATTCATTTAAATTTAAATGAATCTGTTTCGGTTCAATAATTGCTGAGACCGGAGCCATTTTCGGTAGAAATTCCCCCCGTTCTTTCTTTATATAAATATGTATACAAGTATATATGCTTGTACATACTTGTACTATAATGGGAAATATTTCAGTGTGTTTTCGAATTCATTTAAATTTAAATGAATCTGTTTCGTTCAATAATTGCTGAGACCGAGCCATTTTCGTAGAAATTCCTCGTCTTTCTTTATATAAATATTTATACAAGTATATATGCTTGTACATACTTGTACTATAATGGGAAATATTTCCAGTGAGTTTTCGATTCGTTTAAATTTAAATGAATGTGTTTCGGTTCAATAATTGCTGAGACCGGAGCCATTTTCGTAGAAATTCGTTCTTTCTTTATATAAATATTATACAAGTATATATGCTTGTACATACTTGTACTATAATGGGAAATATTTCCAGTGTGTTTTCGATTCGTTTAAATTTAAATGAATGTGTTTCGGTTCAATAATTGCTGAGACCGGAGCCATTTTCGTAGAAATTCTGCTCTTTCTTTATATAAAATATGTATACAAGTATATATTCATGTACATACTTGTACTATAATGGGAAACATTTCCAGTGTGTTTTCGATTCGTTTAAATTTAAATGAATGTGTTTGGTTCATTAATTGCGAGACCGAGCCATTTTCGTAGAAATTCCCCCGTTCTTTCTTTATATAAATATGTATACAAGTATATATGCTTGTACATACTTGTACTATAATGGGAAATATTTCCAGTGTGTTTTCAATTCATTTAAATTTAAATGAATCTGTTTAATGGAAATATTTCGTTCAATAATTGCTGAGACCGGAGCCATTTTCGTAGAAATTCCCTCCGTTCTTTCTTTATATAAATATGTATACTTCTTTCTTATATAAATATGTATAATTGCTGAACCGGAGCCATTTTCGGTAGAAATTTTCGTATATAAATATGTATACAAGTATATATGCTTGTACATACTTGTACTATAATGGGAAATATTTCCAGTGTGTTTTCGATTCATTTAAATTTAAATGAATCTGTTTCGGTTCAATAATTGCTGAGACCGGAGCCATTTTCTGTAGAAATTCCCCTCCGTTCTTTCTTTATATAAATATTTATATAATTATATATGCATGTACATACTTGTACTATAATGGGAAATATTTCCAGTGTGTTTTCGATTCGTTTAAATTTAAATGAATGTGTTTCGGTTCAATAATTGCTGAGACCGGAGCCATTTTCGGTAGAAATTCCGTTCTTTCTTTATATAAATATTTATATAATTATACATTCGCTGTACATACTTGTACTATAATGGGAAATATTTCCAGTGTGTTTTCGATTCGTTTAAATTTAAATGAATGTGTTTCGGTTCAATAATTGCTGAGACCGGAGCTATTTTCGGTAGAAACTCGTTCTTTCTTTATATAAATATGTATACAAGTATATATGCTTGTACATACTTGTACTATAATGGGAAATATTTCCAGTGTGTTTTCAATTCATTTAAATTTAAATGAATCTGTTTCGGTTCAATAATTGCTGAGACCGGAGCCATTTTCTGTAGAAATTCCCCTCTGTTCTTTCTTTATATAAATATTATATTATATATGCTTGTACATACTTGTACTATAATGGGAAATATTTCCAGTGTGTTTTCGATTCGTTTAAATTTAAATGAATGTGTTTCGGTTCAATAATTGCTGAGACCGGAGCCATTTTCGGTAGAAATTCCCTCGCTCTTTCTTTATATAAATATTTATATAATTATATATGTACATACTTGTACTATAATGGGAAACATTTACAGTGTGTTTCGGTTCGTTTAAATTTAAATGAATGTTTCGTTCAATAATTGCTGAGACTGAGCCATTTTCGGTAGAAATTCCCGTTCTTTCTTTATATAAATATGTATACAAGTATATATGCTTGTACATACTTGTACTATAATGGGAAATATTTCCAGTGTGTTTTCAATTCATTTAAATTTAAATGAATCTGTTTCGGTTCAATAATTGCTGAGACCGGAGCCATTTTCTGTAGAAATTCCCCTCCGTTCTTTCTTTATATAAACATTTATATAATTATATATTCATGTACATACTTGTACTATAATGGGAAATATTTCCAGTGTGTTTTCGATTCGTTTAAATTTAAATGAATGTGTTTCGGTTCAATAATTGCTGAGACCGGAGCCATTTTCGGTAGAAATTCCCCCCCGTTCTTTCTTTATATAAATATGTATACAAGTATATATGCTTGTACATACTTGTACTATAATGGGAAATATTTCCAGTGTGTTTTCGATTCGTTTAAATTTAAATGAATCTGTTTCGGTTCAATAATTGCTGAGACCGGAGCCATTTTCTGTAGAAATTCCCCTTTCTTTATATATAAATAATATATAACATACTTGTACTATAATGGGAAATATTTGTGTGTTTTCGATTCGTTTAAATTTAAATGAATGTGTTTCGTTCAATAATTGCTGAGAAGCCATTTTGTAGAAATTCCCCCCGTTCTTTCTTTATATAAATATGTATACAAGTATATATGCTTGTACATACTTGTACTATAATGGGAAATATTTCCAGTGTGTTTTCGATTCGTTTAAATTTAAATGAATGTATTTCGGTTCAATAATTGCTGAGACCGGAGCCATTTTTGGTAGAAATTCCCCTCCGTTCTTTCTTTAAATAAATATTTATACAAGTATATATGCTTGTACATACTTGTATTATAATGGGAAATATTTCCAGTGAGTTTTCGATTCGTTTAAATTTAAATGAATCTGTTTCGGTTCAATAATTGCTGAGACCGGAGCCATTTTCTGTAGAAATTCCCCTCCGTTCTTTCTTTATATAAATATGTATACAAGTATATATGCTTGTACATACTTGTACTATAATGGGAAATATTTCCAGTGTGTTTTCGATTCGTTTAAATTTAAATGAATCTGTTTCGGTTCAATAATTGCTGAGACCGGAGCCATTTTCGGTAGAAATTCCCCTCCGTTCTTTCTTTATATAAATATGTATACAAGTATATATGCTTGTACATACTTGTACTATAATGGGAAATATTTCCAGTGTGTTTTCGATTCGTTTAAATTTAAATGAATCTGTTTCGGTTCAATAATTGCTGAGACCGGAGCCATTTTCGGTAGAAATTCCCCCCCGTTCTTTCTTTATATAAATATTTATATAATTATATATGCATGTACATACTTGTACTATAATGGGAAATATTTCCAGTGTGTTTTCAATTCGCTTAAATTTAAAATGAATGTGTTTCGTTCAATAATTGCTGAGACCGAGCCATTTTCTGTAGAAATTCCTCCGTTCTTTCTTTATATAAATATTTATACAAGTATATATGCTTGTACATACTTGTACTATAATGGGAAATATTTTAGTGTGTTTCTCAATTCCATTTAAATTTAAATGAATCTGTTTCAGTTCATAATTGCTGGAGACCGGGAGCCATTTTCTGTAGAAATTCCCTCCGTTCTTTCTTTATATAAATATTTATATAATTATATATGCTCATGTACATACTTGTACTATAATGGGAAATATTTACAGTGTGTTTTCGATTCGTTTAAATTTAAATGAATCTGTTTCGGTTCAATAATTGCTGAGACCGGAGCCATTTTCTGTAGAAATTCCCCTCCGTTCTTTCTTTATATAAATATTTATATAAGTATATATGCTTGTACATACTTGTACTATAATGGGAAATATTTACAGTGTGTTTTCGATTCGTTTAAATTTAAATGAATCTGTTTCGTTCAATAATTGCTGAGACCGGAGCCATTTTTGTAGAAATTCTCCGTTCTTTCTTTATATAAATATATACAAGTATATATGCTTGTACATACTTGTACTATAATGGGAAATATTTCCAGTGTGTTTTCGATTCGTTTAAATTTAAATGAATCTGTTTCTGGGTTCTTAATAATGCTGAGACCGGAGCCATTTTCGTAGAAATTCCTCCGTTCTTCTCTATATATATAAAGATTTATATAATTATATATGCATGTACATACTTGTACTATAATGGGAAATATTTACGTGTGTTTCTCGGTTCGTTTAAATTTAAATGAATCTGTTTCGTTCAATAATTGCTGAGACCGGAGCCATTTTCTGTAGAAATTCCCTCCGTTCTTTCTTTATATAAATATTTATATAATTATATATGCTTGTACATACTTGTACTATAATGGGAAATATTTCCAGTGTGTTTTCGATTCGTTTAAATTTAAATGAATCTGTTTCGTTCAATAATTGCTGAGACCGGAGCCATTTTCGTAGAAATTCTCCGTTCTTTCTTTATATATAATATTTATACAAGTATATATGCTTGTACATACTTGTATAATAATGGGAAATATTTCCAGTGTGTTTTCGATTCGTTTAAATTTAAATGAATCTGTTTCGGTTCAATAATTGCTGAGACCAGCCATTTTCGTAGAAATTCCTCCGTTCTTTCTTTATATAAATATGTATACAAGTATATATGCTTGTACATACTTGTACTATAATGGGAAGTATTTCGAGTGTGTTTTCGATTCGTTTAAATTTAAATGAATGTTTCGTTCAATAATTGCTGAGACTGGAGCCATTTTCGTAGAAATTCCTGCCTTCTTCTTTTTTATATATAATATGTATAAGTATATATGCTTGTACATACTTGTACTATAATGGGAAATATTTCCAGTGTGTTTTCGATTCGTTTAAATTTAAATGAATCTGTTTCGTTCAATAATTGCTGAGACCGAGCCATTTTCAGTAGAAATTCCCCGTTCTTTCTTTATATAAATATGTATACAAGTATATATGCTTGTACATACTTGTACTATAATGGGAAATATTTCCAGTGTGTTTTCGATTCGTTTAAATTTAAATGAATCTGTTTCGGTTCAATAATTTATATAATTATATATGCTGACATACTTGACTATAATGGGAAATATTTCAGGAGCCATTTTGAGACTGTAGAAATTCCTCCGTTCTTTCTTTATATAAATATTTATATAATTATATATGCATGTACATACTTGTACTATAATGGGAAATATTTCCAGTGTGTTTTCGATTCGTTTAAATTTAAATGAATGTGTTTCGGTTCAATAATTGCTGAGACCGGAGCCATTTTCGGTAGAAATTCCCCTCCGTTCTTTCTTTATATAAATATGTATACAAGTATATATGCTTGTACATACTTGTACTATAATGGGAAATATTTCCAGTGTGTTTTCGATTCGTTTAAATTTAAATGAATCTGTTTCGGTTCAATAATTGCTGAGACCGGAGCCATTTTCTGTAGAAATTCCCCTCCGTTCTTTCTTTATATAAATATGTATACAAGTATATATGCTTGTACATACTTGTACTATAATGGGAAATATTTCCAGTGTGTTTTCGATTCGTTTAAATTTAAATGAATCTGTTTCGGTTCAATAATTGCTGAGACCGGAGCCATTTTCTGTAGAAATTCCCCTCCGTTCTTTCTTTATATAAATATTTATATAATTATATATGCATGTACATACTTGTACTATAATGGGAAATATTTACAGTGTGTTTTCGATTCGTTTAAATTTAAATGAATGTGTTTCGGTTCAATAATTGCTGAGACTGAGCCATTTTCGTAGAAATTCCCTCATTCTTTCTTTTATATAAATATGTATACAAGTATATATGCTTGTACATACTTGTACTATAATGGGAAATATTTCCAGTGTGTTTTCGATTCGTTTAAATTTAAATGAATCTGTTTCGGTTCAATAATTGCTGAGACCGAGCCATTTTCTGTAGAAATTCTGTTCTTTCTTTATATAAATATGTATACAAGTATATATGCTTGTACATACTTGTACTATAATGGGAAATATTTCCAGTGTGTTTTCGAATTCGTTTAAATTTAAATGAATGTGTTTCGTTCAATAATTGCTGAGACGGAGCCATTTTCGTAGAAATTCCCGTTCTTTCTTTATATAAATATTATATAAGTATATATGCTTGTACATACTTGTACTATAATGGGAAATATTTTCAGTGTGTTTTCGATTCATTTAAATTTAAATGAATCTGTTTCGTTCAATAATTGCTGAGACGGAGCCATTTTCGTAGAAATTCCCCGTTCTTTCTTTATATAAATATGTATACAAGTATATATGCTTGTACATACTTGTACTATAATGGGAAATATTTCCAGTGTGTTTTCGATTCGTTTAAATTTAAATGAATGTGTTTCGGTTCAATAATTGCTGAGACCGGAGCCATTTTCGGTAGAAATTCCCCTCCGTTCTTTCTTTATATAAATATTTATATAATTATATATGCTTGTACATACTTGTACTATAATGGGAAATATTTTCAGTGTGTTTTCAATTCGTTTAAATTTAAATGAATCTGTTTCGGTTCAATAATTGCTGAGACCAGAGCCATTTTCGGTAGAAATTCCCCTCCGTTCTTTCTTTATATAAATATTTATATAATTATATATGCTTGTACATACTTGTACTATAATGGGAAATATTTCCAGTGTGTTTTCGATTCATTTAAATTTAAATGAATCTGTTTCGGTTCAATAATTGCTGAGACCGGAGCCATTTTCTGTAGAAATTCCCCTCCGTTCTTTCTTTATATAAATATTTATATAATTATATATGCATGTACATACTTGTACTATAATGGGAAATATTTCCAGTGTGTTTTCGATTCGTTTAAATTTAAATGAATCTGTTTCGGTTCAATAATTGCTGAGACCGGAGCCATTTTCGGTAGAAATTCCCCCCCGTTCTTTCTTTATATAAATATGTATACAAGTATATATGCTTGTACATACTTGTACTATAATGGGAAATATTTCCAGTGTGTTT
The DNA here is from genome assembly GCA_019843655.1 of Lethocerus indicus. Lineage (NCBI taxonomy): Eukaryota > Metazoa > Arthropoda > Insecta > Hemiptera > Belostomatidae > Lethocerus > Lethocerus indicus. The sequence continues at coordinate 37,480,164 of JACDQD010000002.1, forward strand.
TCGATTCATTTAAATTTAAATGATTCTGTTTCGGTTCAATAATTGCTGAGACCGGAGCCATTTTCGTAGAAATTCTCTTCTTTCTTTATATAAACATTTATACAAGTATATATGCATGTACATACTTGTACTATAATGGGAAATATTTCCAGTGTGTTTTAAATCTGTTTAAATTTAAATGAATACTGTTCGGTTCCAATAATTGCTGAGACCGGAGCCATTTTCTGTAGAAATTCCCCTCTGTTCTTTCTTTATATAAATATTTATATAATTATATATGCATGTACATACTTGTACTATAATGGGAAATATTTCCAGTGTGTTTTCAATTCGTTTAAATTTAAATGAATCTGTTTCGGTTCAATAATTGCTGAGACCGGAGCCATTTTCGGTAGAAATTCCCCCCTGTTCTTTCTTTATATAAATATTTATATAATTATATATGCTTGTACATACTTGTACTATAATGGGAAATATTTTCAGTGTGTTTTCAATTCGTTTAAATTTAAATGAATCTGTTTCGGTTCAATAATTGCTGAGACCGGGAGCCATTTCTCGTACAAATTCCTCCGTTCTTTCTTTATATAAATATTATACAATTATATATGCATGTACATACTTGTACTATAATGGGAAATATTTCCAGTGTGTTTTCGATTCGTTTAAATTTAAATGAATGTGTTTCGGTTCAATAATTGCTGAGACCGGAGCCATTTTCGGTAAGAAATTCCCCGTTTCTTTCTTCTATATAAATATGTATACAAGTATATATGCTTGTACATACTTGTACTATAATGGGAAATATTTCCAGTGTGTTTTCCAAATTTAAATGAATGTGTTTCGTTCAATAATTGCTGAGACGGAGCCATTTTCGTAGAAATTCCCCCGTTCTTTCTTTATATATATGTATTTATGCATGTACATACTTGTACTATAATGGGAAATATTTCAGTGTTTTTCGTTTAAATTTAAATGAATCTGTTTCGTTCAATAATTGCTGAGACTGGAGCCATTTTCGGTAGAAATTCTCCGAGTTTTAAATTTAAATGAATGTGTTTCGAATAATTGCTGAGACTGGAGCCATTTTGATAATAGCGAATGCTGTTGGGTGAGATTTAATTTTAATTTTATAAACTTTTTTTTTTGTTTTTCAGCTGCAGCTGTGGGACACGGGCGGTATGGAGCGCGTCAGCCTCAATAACTTCGAGCTATTACAAATTCGCCGAGGCGGCCATCCTCGTGTTCGCGCTCGACAACCCGGCCTCTTTTCACGTCCTGTCGCAACACCTGCTCGACATCGTCACGTACGCCGAGAACGCCAAGATATTCCTGTGCGGCAACAAGTCCGATCTGGTCGGACAGGTGGCGCAGGTGACGGACGCGGATATGGAAAATTTTTGGTAATTTCCGACAGTTTTTTATTTAGAGAATAATACCCGTTTCTGTCCTCTCCGATGGGTTGGATTACCCTAGATTTTGTGTGTCTTTGTCTTTTGCCAGACCGGTTTTGGCCGCCCGCCGTCTTCAGTAGCAGTGTCGGTCTCTTAGAGTTGATTTAAATCGTATTTTTTGAAATTTAAAAAAAGTTTGGTAGTTATCAATTAGACCTCCTCCCGAGGGTAACCAACTATCCCTCGAATGAATCGATGTATCGATATATCGATATCGAATCACTTCCAAGTTAAAATATAATTTGTAAACTGTGTTATTTGTCAACTATCCTGAAATATATCATAAAGTCGGTGCAGGCTACGTTTATTCGATATATCGCAGTCAAACGGGAAGGTTATTAATGGGAGGGGTTCTAATTGACAAGTACCAAAAAGTTTTTATACGCTATCTAATTTATAATCGATAATTTTATGTACAACAATATTGTTCATTTTTTTTTAAATGAGATGTTTTATATGTGTATGCAATACCGACTGACATATATTTGTGCTAAGATGATATTGTAATTCGGCGTTATCGACTAAAAATACCTGTTTAATGGTCTGCGAGGGGTTGGAATACAGTAGGTTTCTGTCTCCTCTCTCGCTGGTTTGGTCTCGGTGCTAGACCGGGGTTTCGGCCGCTCGCCATCTTCGGTAGCGCTGCGTCAGTCACTGTCGGCACTTTGGATGCGTTTCGGGTACAGGCGACAGTGACAGTGAAGGTGCCGAAAAAAAACCGAGTGCGTAAGTGCCAAAAGTGACAGTAACACAGCGCTACTGAAGACGGCGAGCGGCCGAAACACCGGTCTGGCGAAAGACCGAACCGCAGCGAGAGAGGAGACAGAAACATCACGAAAAACCAACGGTATTCGAACCGCTCGCAGTGCCACAAAACGGGTGTTTTAAAAACTGTCGCTCTCTTCGCAGACAATGAACGATAACAGGGATAATTTAATATACCCGTTTTGTGGTCTGCGAGGGGTTGGAATACCGTAGATTTGTTGCGTTTCTGTCTCCTCTCTGCTGCGGTTCGGTCTTTCGCCAGACCGGTAAGTGACAGTAACACAGCGCTACTGAAGACGGCGAGCGGCCGAAACACCGGTCTGGCGAAAGACCGAACCGCAGCGAGAGAGAGAGGAGACAGAAACATCACGAAATCTACGGTATTCGAACCGCTCGCAGGCCACAAAACGGGTGTTTTAAACTGTCACTATTGTTGCAGAAAATGAATGATAACAGGGATAATTTAATATACCCGTTTTGTGGTCTGCGAGGGGTTGGAATACCGTAGATTTTGTGCGTTTCTGTCTCCTCTCGCCGGTTCAGTCTTTCGCCAGACCGGTAAGTGACCAACACCGCTCTACTGAAGATGGCGAGCGGCCGAAACCCCGGTCTGGCGAAAGACCGAACCGGCGAGAAACGCACGAAATCTACGTTATACCAACTGCTCGCAGGCCACCGAACGGGTACACCGAAGTGGTTCACTCTGTCGCTACTGAAGACGGCGCGCGCCGCGCCGCCTATTGGCGAAAGACTGGTGTTTTATCGTTGTCGGTTTTTGTTCAGCGAACAGTGCCACAACCTGATCAGCGTGACGTACAAGACTTCGTGCAAGTCGGGCGACGGCGTCGACGAGATGTTCGCCGATGTCGCCAAACACCTCGTCGAATCCAACCGTTCCAGGATGGAATTGCAGGCCGTCGACAAAAATTCTTTCAAGGTGACGCCACCCGACGAGTCCGTAGAGCCGACGTGCCTCTGCTAGTATTTCATCACCTAGTCTTTCAATTTTATTTTTGTTTTTAACATATATATATATATAATGTGTTGTGTTTTCTATGTGATTTTTTTTAAATAATGTTTTTATTTTAAGAAGAAATTTTAAAAAGAGTTTACAAGGGGGGGGGGAAACGGACGACAATTTTTATGATGATTGCGAAAACTGATTCGTACCCGCTTTCTGTCGCCACACGACTCTCCTTTCACTGTTTATTAATCCGGAGGTCCGGAATATCGTCGAGCTGAAACCGGTTTCGTCCGACTTCCTCGCGGATCGTGTATTTTTGTGCGATACTCGAGCGAGCTCCGGAAGAACGGTTTTTCGCCCCGTTCGGAATATCCGAACTATTAATAACCGAATCGAGTCGTCCGAGTATTATTCGAAACGAAGTATACAGAAAATAACGTATTATTTTTAAAAAAATAATTTTTTTCAATGGCAAATATCGCCCTCTTGTTACAATGTCGAAAAACCGGTCCCAGCTCAGACTTCGAGGCCTGACCGATTTCATCTATTCCCCTTTTTATTTATTTAGGGGGTACCCGAAAGTGATCGACATTTTGACTTTGGAATTAATTTTATTTCGCTTAAAAAAAAGAAACTTTAATTATTAATCTACTATATTATTATTCACGCGATATTATCGACAACTATGCCATTTTTCCGGCAATTTTTCGATTTCCCCTCCTCTTGAAGAATTCCTAAAGAGCGAAATACGTCTTATCCAAATTGTCGATTATTTTTGTGGCACGCCTAATACATTTCGTTCTTTCGAAATGCCGACACAATCGCGAACGAATCAGGACGAATGGTGCGTACGAATCTAGTCATCCGTTTTTTGTTTTTTCCGCGCTGTTTTATTTTTAATTTTTTTATATACAATAATTAAAATATTAATTAATTTATAAAACAAATATATGATGGAAACAAAAAAATATACTTCGTCACGGTACAAAGTGAAGGTGACGAACGACTCGTGTTTAATGCACACAGTTCGACGAATATTATTAGTGTTATTATTATTGTTTCTATCGCGTTTTAATATTTTTTTTTTATATCACGATTTTATCCGATTTCGTTCAAACTGGCTGGGTTATCGAACAGCTGGATTATCGCTCATCGACGGAAATTACCGATAAGATATCGGTTAAGAAAAAAAAAAAAAAAAAAGAGGAAAAACTAACAAAATAAACCACCGATTCTAAAACAATTAAAATTGAACTAATCTAATAACCGAGGTTGTAAATCGGCGGTGCCAGACCCTGTGTATCTGTGTATTCGTCGACTATTTGTGCCGAATGAGGATTCAATTTGCAAATAATTAAGAGGTCTCGATAATAATTTTATAACCGTCGCGAAAATGTTTATCCGTTTTAAGACCGGTCGGCTGTATTGGGCGGAATTTGGAAAAAAAAAATTTCCCATTCAACGCGTCGTCCCGGTGTTAAGACTCGGGTGTAATTTTCACCTATTATAGTCCGTTCCGAATATGTAAAAATTTAAATTTAAAAAAAGGAAATCGGAATTCGCCGAAAACATTTGGTCCAACGAAAAACCCAACCGTTGAGTGTAGATCATGCGAGGAAATAAGTATTTTAGGCCAAAAGTAATCGACATTTTGACTTCGAAATTGATTTTATTCTGCTGAAAAAAGAAACTTTAATATTATCGACAACTCTGCCACTTTTCCGGCAATTTTTCCGGATTCACCTCTCGTCGAAAACTTCCTCAAGACCGTAATACATCTTATCAAATTGTCGATTACTTTTGGCTACAACTGATATAATAAAATTTTCGGATTATCGCAGTAATCACTGGTCTGGCACAACTGTGGAACTGTTACGGTTCATAACGCGCTATTGTTAAGTTTTAATTAATTTTTTTTTTGAAATTTAAAAAAAAGTTTTTATATACGCTATAAAATTTATAATCGATAACTGTATTGTTCGTTTTTTTTTTTAAATGAAATGTTTTATATGTGTATGCAATACTCGATTGATATATATTTGTGTGGTAAGATGATATTGTAATTTGGGCGAACCGGCCCAACCCAGGGAAAAACGTTTGTGTCCATTTTCAGATATTTTTTTTTTCATTTTGCTCCGAGGCGTTAAACGGAAAAGAATTTCTGAAAGAAAAACTCTAATCCGCCCATTTTCGGCTTCAGACGGAAATCGTGTTTACGGCTTTTAAAAAAAAAAAAAAAAATTCCTCCCGTACAGATTTTTCTGTGTCGCGCTGACAGTTCCGGATCTGTTTCCACGAAAGCGAGAAAATTTTCGTTACATTTTAAACTACGGTTTAAATTTTATTCGGTGCCGAAAAGATTTTATTTATCGTCCGACCGGCCGATTCGTCCAACTCCGATTTTATAGAATTACGAAATTCCCGTTCGTTCGCAAATTTGTTGTTTCAACTATATAAATTTTTCCGAGTTTTTTTATTTTTCCTTCCGTTTTGATATAATTAAAAAAAAATTCGTGACAATAAAACTGTCCGAAAAGAGAAATTTAAGATTCGTGAACTGTCCTCAGCCTATACACAGACATATATTTTGTACGTGCGTTCAAAAAAATATTTTTTTTTTTGAATTTTCACCAATTTATACATATATATACACATAATATAGTATATATATTTCTTGTTGTAGCAGAAAAATTATAATTATTATTCCGGTTTTGGACCGTCCATATATGATGTATATATTTGTATATGTCGCGGTCTTCTTTTTGAGATCGGACAGCACAAGTGACAATTCTTTGAAAATTTTCGTCCATTATATAAAAAAAAAAAAAAAATTGAAAAGCCCCGAACTCTAAAAGGACGAATTAACCCATTAATTAAAAAACTTATTGAAATAAAAGAAAATATATATATTATTTTTCTCTTATAAATATGGCGCTGTATTTCAGTCATGTTGGGGGGGATAACTTTTATACCAGTTGCTCATACATTTCTGTTCGTATTTATTTTACTGTACGTTTTTTTATTCGGCCGAATGTACGGTCCCGAATACGGACGATATTACATATATTACCGTCTGTAATGTGTACAGATACGCGTACGTATTCTGTAGAAATATTGTAACGGCGTAGGCGAAAAGATGGCGTCTCCCGGATAGCGTCTTCGATATATCGATCGGTGCGTGACGTCACCCAACAATCGATTGTTCGATGTTCGATACGACCGTACATTTTTTTTTTTGTTTTTTTAAGTAACCAAAACCAAATACTTTGAAACTGTGTCCGTTTTTTTTATTTTCGGTGTTTGCATGCGATAAATACCGTTCTGAGGATGATAAATAGCGCTAGAGCGGAAATAATAATAATAACAGTAAGTGTATAATTTTATTAATTACAAAATAACTGAAAGACTGACGGAGAGAAATTTAAATTTTTAGTTTTGAAAAAAACAGGCCATTTTCGACGGAAAAATCAATGAATTTCTTGTTAGAATCGCAGCTCAAATTCTCTCTCTATCCGTATTTTAATGTTTATAAACATAAAATTCTCAAAATTTGTCGAGACATATTTTCACGTTCGAATCTCGTAAAACTTTCCGACTCTGTCAATCTGACGAAAAAGGCTTTAAAGCTTCTTTATATATATATATATATATATATATATATATATATATACACAAATTATATTAATCTTTTTCCTTCTCCAATTTATTTTTTGTTCCGACGGTGCAGAAATTCACCGTTCCGTCTCCAATTTCTGTTACTCTTTGCTAGTCGCGAAATTCTAGAATTATATATATATATATATATATATATATATATATATATATATATATATACCGTTTCAGCGTTGAAAAAATATTTAATTTCGACAATTAAAGTTTAATATCGTCGAGAGAGAGAGAGAGAGAAAAAATCGTCTAGCGGGAAAAGAGCTTGAATTTGTAAAGGCGCAAGTTTTTGTAAACTACAAAAACTTGCTATTTGTATCTCGCTTTTTATTCTTTCTAAATATACGAATATCATAACTCATGTTGCAATTTTTTTTTCTTTCAACGATTTTCATTTCAGGATTGGTTCGGCTCATCGTTCGCAGTCGTATTGGTATTAGGGTTTTAGCCCTGTGGGTGAGAAATTTATGAAAAATTTTCGAGCTTCAAATTTGTAAAAAACCCGTATTTTGCCAGTACTTATCCCTATTATACCGTAGATTTCGTGTAGTTTCTGTCTCCTCTCTCGCTGCGGTTCGGTCTTTTGCTGGAACGGTTTCGGCCGCTCGCCGTCTTCAGTAGCGCTGTGTTGTTAGTCACTTACCGGTCTGGCGAAAGACCGAACCGGCGAGAGAGGAGACAGAAACGCAAAAATCTACGGTATTCCAACCCCTCGCAGACCACAAAACGGGTATATTAAATTATCCCTGTTATCGTTCATTTTCTGCGACAATAGTGACAGTTTAAAACACCCGTTTTGTGGTCTGCGAGGGGTTGGAATACTGTAGATTTCGTGATGTTTCTGTCTCCTCTCTCGCTGCGGTTCGGTCTTTCGCCAGACCGGTGTTTCGGCCGCTCGCCGTCTTCAGTAGCGCTGTGTTACTGTCACTTACCGGTCTGGCGAAAGACCGAACCGGCGAGAGAGGAGACAGAAACGCAACAAATCTACGGTATTCCAACCCCTCGCAGACCACAAAACAGGTATATTAAATTATCCCTGTTATCGTTCATTGTCTGCGACGAGAGCGACAGTTTGTTAAAACACCCGTTTTGTGGCCTGCGACCGGTTCGAATACCGTAGATTTCGTGGCGTTTCTGCCGCCGAACTTTTATTCAGCACAGTTTGAAAGCGCTCCGATATATATTTTTTTATATCGGTTTCGACACGGCAAAACTCGGTTTTGACAATTTACAAACACTTTATTCCCTTCGAAACGTACACAGGATAACGTATACAATATACAAATTTCGGTCGACACCTAAACATTATTGGGCTATTGGAACTTAAGTTTTATAATAGTTGTATATGTATATATATATATATATATATATATATATATATATCAAATCAGGAGAATTATAATGATGAAAATTCCCCTGAAGAACACGTATTGTTGCTTGATAGTTATAGAAGATAGTTGGGTCCATGCGATGTTGGATGATGAAATCGGTACACATCCACAACGTTGTTCACTGAACACTCTGCCCTTCGTTCGATATCGACTTCTTGCCGCCCCCCCCCATTTACCGTACGTAAAGTAGGCGGCGGCGCCATCCGATAACAGTTTCGTTTAACGGTCGATTTTACGACCGGTCGTAAAGAGAGCACCCAAAAACGCGTCGGCACGCCGACGGGGCAGAAACCCCGGATACACGCGTTTTTCCCGGTTTATATTGGCGGGTACAGTTGGGTGGCGTTACGCCGCCCGACTCAGAACGACATCAGCCTGACGACGCGGCGCACGTTGTGCCATATTGGACACCTGCCGCCGCTCCTCGACCGACTCGACGGAACACGCGTAGCAGTTGTGGACATGGACGACGCTGCCGTGGTTGTAGCCGCCGTCCTTGGGCCGGGCTCGGCACGCGCCGCACACGTCGCCGCCGCCCGCGCCGCCGCGACTCCGATGACACTTTCGGTGCCGAACAACTGTACGAGGTCGGCTGCCACTCGTCCCGCCGATTGCGGTGCTTCGTCAGCAATTTTTTCCTCCTCGATCTCACGGGCAAGAAATGTTTTCTGGCCTAAAAAAAAAAGACAACAATACTGCAGATTTCATGTTCTCGTTTTCGTTAGAAAATTTTTGAGACTGTAGTCATTTTCCGTTGAAATTCTCCCCATGTTTTATATATATATATATATATATATATATATATATATACAGATATACATAATGTAGCATAATGGGAAATATTTGCAGAGTGTCTTCAATTCATTTAAATTTAAAAATGTGTTTTTGCTGGATTGAATAATTTTGAGACTGGAGCTGGAACATTTTCTATAGAAATTCTCCCATATTTTATATATATATATATATATATATATATATATATATATATTACATTTATTACATATACATAATCGTAGCATAATGGGAAATATTTGCGGAGTGTCTTCAATTCATTTAAATTTAAAAAAATGTGTTTTCGTCGGAATATTGTTGAGACTGGAGCCATTTTCTATAGAAATTCTCCCCATATTTTCTATATATATATATATATATATATATATATATATATATATTTATATATAAATATACATAATCGTAGCATAATGGGAAATATTTGCAGAGGGTTTTCGATTCGTTTAAATTTTTAAAAATGTGTTTTGGTTAGAAAATTTTTGAGGCTGGAGCCATTTTCTATAGAAATTCTCCCCATATTTTCTATATATATATATATATATATATATATATACATATATATATATATATACATAATCGTAGCATAACGGGAAATATTTGCAGAGGGTTTTTCGATTCGTTTAAAATTTTAAAAAATGTGTTTTGTCGTTAAAAAATTGTTGAGACTGTTGAAATTTTCCGTCGAAATTCTCCCCCCGTATTTTCTCTATTGAGCAGAATAAGTCTCGAGTGGTGGTTGTTAGTTGAGGTCATTCGGAAGAGAATTAGTGGTGGCGAATCACTTCGGCAAATGTATTTTTATTGTATTTATTATAATAGCCTTTCGCTTTTTTCTCTCGAATATATTCCCCCAAAGTGATGAAGATTCAGCGTGCGATTGAAACCGGTCTATAAAAACGGAAAAAATAAAAAATGTCTTGCGATACTTACATCGGACGAATCGGACGTGAATCCATCCTCTGAGCGATACGTATCTTCTGAAAACGAACCGGCGTTGTAGTGGGAGTTATCGCTGAGCGTGCTCTTCGTGCTCGTGTCCGACGTGTCTACAGCGCAATCTGCGATAGTGATAACAGAACGCGCATCGGTTAGTTACAGCGAGCAAAGGTAAGACTATATATATTATGATAAATATATATATATATATATATATATATACATTATAGAACGATATGGGGAGGGCGAAACTGAGGCGTTTCCACGGAGTCACTCTACCTGAATAGAGTTCGTTTTGTCTTTTTGTTGCCATCGCTCTAAATAGACTTAAATTCGTATACGGAGACGAAATAGATAAGATGCGTATTTTAAATAAATGGCGAACCTGTGGACTGTCCCTGTACACTGTGAACGCTTTCGGCGCCCTCCGTGTCGCGCCCTTCGGAGTCGGAGCCGACGACGGCGCAGAACAACGCCTGTTTCCTCTTCCATATCCAGTGTTCGACATTTCCTGGGGGGAAAAAAAAAAAAATAATATTTATTCGACAGAACTCAGTCGACGTGCAAGCTTTGAAACAGAATACGGTAATTTAATATCACTGTTTTGTGGTCTGCGAGTGGTTGGAATACCGTAGGTTCGTTGTGTTTCCGTCTCCTCTCTCGCCAGACCGTGAAGTGACAGTAACACAGCGCTACTGAAGACGGCAAGCGGCCGAAACCGTTCCAGCAAAAGACCGAACCGCGGCGAGGGCGGAGACGGAAACATCACGAAATCTACGGTATAATAGGGATAAATACTGGCAAAATACAGGTTTTTTACAAATTTGAAGCTCGAAAATTTGTCCGGTCGCCAGACCGGAATTCGGCCGCTCGCCATCTTCAGTAGCGCTGTGTTATTACACTGACAAACATTACAGTACATGTGAAAGTGACAGTGGGCAGGAGTGAGGATGCCCGAAAAACATCCAAAGTGCCGACAGTGACAGTGACACAGCGCTACTGAAGACGGCGACCGGCCGAAAAACCGGTCTGGCAAAAGACCGAACCGCAGCGAGAGAGGAGACGGAAACATCACGAACCTACGGTAATTTACATTAAATCTCGTTTTTTAGCAAACTGACCATTTGCGGACGGGTCACGAGATATGTCTCGTTTTCATGTTTGTCGGCAACTAAAGCGACGAGCCGCAAATGTTTCTGTTACGTTACTGTTGCGTAACAGAGCCTCTGTTCGCACTACGAAACAACTGAATCATTCCCAGCGTTTAGAAATAATCAGTCGTTATAGCCAGTTTTATTACTCGACATTTTAGAATTTCAAACTTTGCGTTTTAAATTCGGGAAGGTTTTACCGAGTATCGTCTCTATATTCATCAATCTATCCGTTACCGATAATCGATAACAAAAATTGATTTTACGAATTGCCCCTATAAAAGCGGCGAAATATGACGCGTAGATGTAATGAAAACGAAACTCAAAGTGAACGACACTTGCGACGAAAATGAATTCGGCGATGCGCGATTAGACGGAGAAAAAAAATCGGAGTAAAAAAATATATAACGTTTTCGAGCGAAAGTGAAGATTCGGAGGCGGATGAGGCCGACGACGAGTCTATAATTGAAGAATTGACGAATTTGGAACGTTTCGAAACACTTTTGCGGTACAACATCGTTAAGAATAAGATTGCGGCGTGAAAGAAGAGCTGTCGATTGTATATTCGGCGATAAATTTCCGCGAAAATTATTTCCGAAGAAACGAATCGTTATCACTTACGAAATGTACATAAATATAAGGCTAAAAAAAAAAATATATATAGTATTATCCGCTTTCTCGGTTACGTGCCGAGCATATTTTTAGAGAGTTCGATAATGTGCGGTCTTTGAGAGGGTGTATCGAACAATCTGTTAACGTATCGGGTGACGATACCGTATACCTCTAATTATATCGTATATCTCTTCGATATTACCACAAAACTGTTTCAAAAAATGGTTACCGGTTTGTGTTCATTCGTTACCTTCCGGTGAACTGTCGCGTTTCCTCTTGTCGGTGAACAACCGGGAACAGCTAGCGACTGAAACCAATACAGAAATGAAACTTTTTAACATTTGACCGATTGAATCGTTACACTGATGACTGCGGTTGAAATGCAGAGTCCCCCCCACTCATATATAGGTGCAAATACCCGGGTATAAAATGAGTTTTTTTTTGGTAAAAGCATAAAAATACTGTTATATTTTCGTTTAAAGCGACGCGATAAACAACGTTTTCGGTAGTACAATTCGGCGTGTGTGCAGACGAAAAGGTTTTCCACTTCGAAATTCTTCAAAGGTTTTCCTCTCGATCGTCACATCGCAGCGCAGTTTCAGAGGAACTGCATTTCGAATTGTACTGTGTTGTCCGAGGAATGGTAGGTATCCTTCGAACGGAATACATCCTCTCACCCTCAGACACACCCTGTCTGAGTACTGTGCGGCTTGAACGATATCGTCGCGATCACCTTTTTCACAATTAATATTGCGCGCTGTTGCAACGACCTGGTGCATCAATATTTTCGGATTAGCGCGATCGGAACGCCTTTCAGAATCAAGTTGTGAACTTGCAAATCGGGAATCTGGACGAATTCAAAAATCAACAGGGATAACGCATCGCTTCATCATCACTAACGATCCATATTTGTTTATAAATTCTCATTATTATTCGATTCCGTTGCTAAGAATATTACTGTCGAAAATGTTAAGATTCGCGAAAAAATAAGTAATTTTAATGGGGAGGGGTCTCGAGAAAATTAAAAGCATTTTAATGCTTTATAACTCACCCTTGTGAGTTATAAAGAGACAGGCAAATAGGCGACAATTTCGTCTTGTATACAGAGATTTAGAGGTTTATTTCCAACGAAACCTGTTTTAAGAACATTCGGAATGTAATTTTGTGTACGTATATAAAAATTTCAAGTTATTTTGTCGTCTAGATCTTGCGTTATAAGGGAACAGACAGACAGACAACAAATGCGTGTATATATATATATATATATATATATATATATATATATATATATATATATATATGTAGGTAATGTGATATTTGTTGCAGTATTATTTGCTTGTCAAAAAATGCAAATAAAAAATTGATATTGGTTGTCTTGACCGCATGTTTGTAGTTAAACCGAATATTTTTTTTTTTTTTAGAGGTTTATTTCCAACTAAACCTGTTTTAAGAACATCCGAATGTAATTTTGTGTAACGTGATATAAAAATTTCAAGTTATTTTGTCGTCTAGATTTTGCTATAAGGAACAGACAGACAGACAACAAATTATATATATATATATATATATATATATATATATATATATATGCAGTATTATATGCACAACAATATTTTTTAGAGGTTTATTTCAAAACCTGTTTTAAGAACATTCGAATCAAGTATTTTGTCGCCCATATAAGGGAACCGACAGACAACAAATGTGTTATATATATATATATATATATATATATATATATCGGACGTATCCATTTCAACCGTTGTTATAACGGAAACTATCGATTGTACGAAATGTTCAATTTTGTAATTCGACTCTAATATCGTCCTATTCAACGTATTCTCACCGAATCCGATCCAAAATTCACTCTTTCCGGACTCTCAGGGCTCAAACACGTGACCAAAAAAAAATATACACAGATTCAACCTTTCCGCACCGCCGCAAAAGACGTCACGCTTCTGTAAGCAACGTAATAATAATAATAATAATAAAAAAAACCCTACGGCGTACGTCGCGATATCGAATGAAACAGTTATCAATATATTATCAGTGGGGGCAATATTCAAAATTTTTCTATAACGTAATAATATTTTTAGTAACGATGTACTGAATAAATCGGCATCAATCGTAGTGCCGAATCTTATAGTCGATATATTTTTATGACCGGTGAGTATTAAAAGAATTGTCGGAGGCAATGTCTCTTTCAGCGCCTTATTGGGGGAAATAAACTTTGTCGTGTTGAGGGGGATTTGTTGAACAGAAAACTGTTCAACAGGTAACTGTAAATTGTTAGTCGGCCCCAACCGAAATAAGTTTAATTCGAACAAATGTACTGGGGCTGAAACTGGAAATCGAAATTGCGCCTAACTTGGATCAACTTTCGACTTACCCGCTTCCATAGTTTCGCCGGACTTGATAATTACCGCGTTAAAACCCCCCCCCAGCCTACAGACTCGAAGTACGACGGCAGGACCAACAACTTGTGCTTGTCCGTACAAGAAAGCTCTTCTGCATGATGTAACAAGTGTCAGTGAATCACACCCAACCTGGCCCCGTATAACCTACTCCCTTCCCAATTAACGAAGGAATCGTATAGATACTTTTTTAAAATATCGGAATAATAAAAATAAAACTTTCAAAAATTAAACTCCATTATTCATGCGACGAAGGCTATATATATACAATTTTATATATATATATATATATATATATATATATATATATATATATAAGTAGCCTTTGACACATCAGTGAGTTGTAATATTTAAATGATTTTATTGAATTTGAATTTTATTGCCATATAAATTGTAATAATAATTATTATATAATGATCGTATCAATTAATTATTTTGATTTATTTCATGAGTATCGATACAATTACTTCCGCATGATGTAACAAGCGTCAGTGAATCACACCCAACCTGGCCCTGTATAACCTCCTCTCTTCCCTATTAACGAAGGAAATATATATATAAAATAAAGACAATATAAAAAATTTAAAAATACAATACATATACAATTTATATATACAATATATAAAATTTTATATATATACATTATATATATATATATATATATATATATATATATATATATATATATATATATATATATATATATACAGACAACCAACATAGTACAAGCGACAATGGCAGTGCAATGCCTTTTGAAATTCTAATATGATCATACATTTCGTTTATATTATTTATTTTTAATAAGAAATAACCAAATATTAGTACACTCGACAAATGCAGTTATTTCGAGCTCGTATCCGGCGTTCTTCTTTGCCTAATTTTTACCTTTAAAAAAAAAAAAATTGCTTAAAACTACAATTTGCTATCTTAACATAAAATTTCAATTGGTAGAAATTGGAATTGTGTATTATTCGGACTGAAGTGACAGATTGCGCACAGTCAAATATACAATGCATCGAACCGAGTTTTACTGTCCGTTTTTTTTTTTTTTCAAACTTGTTTCTGTCTTCAACGATTTTGTAAAATTTCAAAATATTTTCTCGCAATATTAAATTCGGATTTCCGCTCTCAACGCGACAGAAAATTGTATTTCCTTTCCGTCGGATTCCACGGCCTCCTAGAATAGAAATTTTTTTTCCCTATAACGGCCGATTTAAAAAATTCTTCTTACAATTTTTCGTACTTTTTTATTTTTCCCCGGCCAAGTATTTTTTCTTTTAAAAATTTTCAAAAACGAAATCCACGGTGTTCATTTATTAAGACAATATTAATTTTTTTCTGATTTCATCCGAATGCGCCCATTGTGTATAGTAGGAATAGGGCTGGTTGAAATGCTGCAAATAATTTTTCTTTATTAGACAAAAAAAAAATCATTTATAATAATCGAAAAATGGTTTATATTGAACAGAAATTTTAGATTGTATGAATAATCGCAAAAGAAATGTAGGGGGTTACTCTATTCAATCTGATTCAATTAAATTTAAAATTTTTTTATATTTGGATTACAGTAATTAACACTTTATAAAATTATTTGTTCGAAATTTTAATAGTAATAAACAAATTTAAAAAGTCCATATTTTTTGGTATTTTTGATATACCAAATATCCCTGGTAATTTATTGTCCCCGAATTTCCTTTTGATGGAGCCAATTTAGAGTTTGAAAAAAAAAACTACAAAAAATCTACATCGATGAATAATATCGATTTACAAGTCTCGAATTACTGCGGTGGTTAATCGATCTTTTTATTAAACCATTGGCTGTGATTCTCCACAGCCTTTAATGGCGCGAATAAGAATGTTTCAGTATAAACTGTGTATTCGATATATAAAATCAATTGTAATATACCCATTTCCTACTCGAAGGTGTAAATTGAGTCAATTCTTAAAACGCAAAATATTTCATTTAAAATAAATATGTCTGCAATTTCATTTCGCTGAAATAATTAAGGTCAAGCTTTCAATTCCGGTCAGGAAAAAATTAAAAACATGAAAAAAAAACGCTCATAAAGAGGGATATTGAAAATTTAACTGAACAACCGTTTTATCGTCTTTTTATTGATCACATTCATTTTACAACAACTCGTACATCTCACTGTACAAAAACATCCAGATTTGTAACCCGCCCGCTGTACAATTTCTCTACAACGCAGCTACAATTATGAACCTACAAACTGGGATATAAAACAGCAAAAAAAAACTATTAAAAGGATCCGTTATTGTTCTATCTCCAGTTGAAATACGAATCCCGGCAGTAGGCTATAATTTTTTTTTTTTTATTATTAACGACGGCAATAAGAGAAAGAAAATCCGTCGTATCCGTATCGAGTTCGATGAATACGGGGACCGAAATCGGTATCGAACCAAACGTGCCGATATTCCAGTCAGTGTTGAGTCCACTTGATCGTCTTCAGATCGATTCCCTCCTGCACCATTTCCCAGAGCGGGCTGCCATTTCGCAGACAGAAAAAAAAAGTGTTATACAATTTTTTAAATAAATATACGAAAAAAATTTGTCGGCTGTAACAGAATCGGCAATCGCCCGCCTACCTCATGTCTCTCAGCCGTTCGACGTGTTTAATGCACTTTTCGGCCGCGTAATCCACCTCTTCCATTGTCGTGAAACGGCCAAATCCGAACCTGAAAAAAGAGAATCCGATTTTTTTTTTTTCTTAAAAAATAATTTGAAAATATTCCCACACATCACATTTTTCTTCTTCCGTTTCCGTTTTAATTATTTCAATCGGTATATATATATATACGATGAGAGAATATTTACCTAAATTATTTTATTTTTATAACAGAAATAATAATAATAATACTAGTCGTAGGTTCGCGATGTTTCTGTCCTCCTCTCTCGCTGCGGTTCGGTCTTTTGCTAGACACGGGTTTTCGGCCGCTCGCCGTCTTCAGTAGCGCTGTTAGTCACTGTTGTTAGCACTTTGGATGTTTTTGGGGACATCTCACTGCTGCAGGAGGATCCCAAAAACTTTCCAAAGCATTGACTGTGACTACACAGCGCTACTGAAGACGGCGAGCGGCGAAACCGTCTAGCAAAAGACCGAACCGCAGCGAGAGAGGAGACAGAAACATCACGAACCTACAGTATTACTACAATATTTACTTAACGTTGTTAAGAATACCGTTTCTTCTGATTTAAATAAGTGAATTGCTCATGAGTCGGGCGATGCGATTTTGAAACTACTATAAAATAAAATTGTCGTACCGTAGGTTCGTGATGTTTCTGTCTCCTCTCTCGCTGCGGTTCGGTCTTTTGCTAGACCGCGGTTTTTCGGCCACTCGCCGTCTTCAGTAGCGCCGTGTTAGCAGTCACTGATGAACACTACAGTACAATGTGAAAGTGACAGTGGGCAGTGAGGATGCCCCAAAAACATCCAAAAGTGCTAACAGTGACTAACAACACAGCGCTACTGAAGACGGCGAGCGGCAAAAGACTGAACCGAAGAGAAGAGAAACCACGAACTCACGTATTCCTAGTCTGCAAAAGCGAAGAAGCAGACCGAGGCAGAGAGAGAGAGAAACATCACGAACCTACGGTATTCCTGTTTTGTGGTCTGGGGTTGGAATACAGTAGATTTCGTGCTGACAGTGACACTGGTGCCTAGCCGAGACCGAGGCAGAGGAGAGAGAAACATCATACTGAACCTGTACAGTAGATTTCGGCTGACAGTGACTGACACAGCGCTACTGAAGACGGCGAGCGGACCCGCGGTTCAGCAAAACCAGACCGGGCGGCGAGAGAGGAGACGCAAACACATCACGAACCTACAGTATTCTCCCAACCCTTCGCGAGGCCACACACACAGGTATATCAAAAAAATTCTTTGTAAATATTGTCGATACCGCCGAGTTATCTATCCGTACCTGATTGACGAGTGGGCGAGGTCTTCGTCGGCGCCGATCGCTCTCAGCACGTACGACGGTTCGAGCGAGGCTGAAGTGCAAGCGCTGCCGCTTGACAGCGCGACGTCCTTCAGCGCCATCAACAAAGATTCGCCTGTAAAACGGCGAAAATAACGCACTTAGTGGCCTTTTCGACTTTTGGTCGCCCAACGGACCATTGTCCGTGTCGCCCGATTATATATTTTTTTTTGTTTTTTCGATAGAATCCCACACACACACACACACACACACACACCACGACTCAAACAGAAAATTTGACTCTTAAAACGGACATCGAAATTGACCTTAAGCGACAAACTGACAATATACAAAGCGAATACTGAAATTGACATACGGAATTGAGCTACGGGTTCCACCGGGAGACATCCGACATCGGTCGCGATCCGGAGATTCCGACATTGAAAGTCCTTCGCGACCGTCATAATGCTCCCCCAGGGGTATGTTTCTAACCGGACAATCCACAATGACCTCAGACATACGAACGGTCGCAAAATCCCGTTCCCAAGTCCACTCCCGCCTTTCCTCCTCATCCCAATCCACTCCTGTCCAGTCCTCTCCTCCTTACCCATCCATTATCCCCCACCAGGACTGCTTAAACGCCGCCGGCCCAGAGATCTTCTCAGCCCATAGAATTACATTACCGAGCCATAAATTATTTCACGCTAGAAAAGTGCATCATCGGACGGTTACTTGTCGAGCCATTCAAGCGAAACGATACACTCGAACACTCGTGCATATAATGTTATAATTGATCGTACGAATAAAGAAAAAAAAAATTTTTTTTTTGACCGAAAATATCGGCCGGTCGGAGCTATCGATCGGGTTACCGGCAGCGCCGGATTTCCGGCTCACTGTTCCCACTGACTAGCGAAATGGTTTAAGGTGTTAAATTTCGATTCGACATTTCGTTACCGGGGACCGGTCAGCGGGCGAGTCCCGCAGGAAATGAATCGACAGTAGGACACTGAGACACTACGACACTAAGACACTAAGACACTAAGACACTAAGACACTATGACACTAAGACACTATGACACTAAGACACTAGGACACTAAGACACTAGGACACTAAGACACTAAGACACTATGACACTAAGACACTATGACACTAAGACACTAAGACACTAGGACACTAAGACACTAAGACACTATGACACTAAGACACTATGACACTAAGACACTAAGACACTATGACACTAAGACACTAAGACACTAAGATGCGCTATGAGACTATGACACTCGACACTACAGCACTAGGTATGCGTGTTGTCTTACCTTCAACGTAGGCGAATGACAGATTTACGCATCCCGGATACGTGTGTACAGGATCGCCGTTCCTTATCACCTGGGGCAGCCTTTTGGAAATCTTCGCGAGAAGTCGTTCGGCCAATTTTTCCATCCAAGCGTGATCGTACTGCATTGAACAAGGGGGGGGGAAAAAATATAAATGTTATACTTTTTTTTAAAAAACTTAATGCTAAAAACAAAGTCGAAGAACCCGAAACACCGCATTCAAGTAGCAATAGCGAGGTGAATATGGAGTCTCTCCGGGAATTTACCTTCTCATTTATTTGATATACCTGTTTTGTGGTCTGCGAGGGGTTGGAATA
Source organism: Lethocerus indicus (assembly GCA_019843655.1). Lineage (NCBI taxonomy): Eukaryota > Metazoa > Arthropoda > Insecta > Hemiptera > Belostomatidae > Lethocerus > Lethocerus indicus. Next base: position 37,499,894 of record JACDQD010000002.1, read on the forward strand.
CTGTAGGTTCGTGGTGTTTCTCTCTTCTCTCTCGCCGGTTTGGGGTCTTTAAGCTAGACACAGTGGGCAAGTGAGGATGCCCTAAAACATGCAAAGCGCTGACAGTGACTGACACAGCGCTACTGAAGGCTCTAGTGTTAAGACCAAAGCGGCGAGAGAGAGACAGAAACATCACAAAGCTACAGTATACCTGTTTTGTGGTCTGCGGGGTTTGAATACAGTAGATTTCGTGCGTTTCCGTCTCTCTCGCTGGTTCGGTCTTTTGCTAGCCGGTTCTCTTCAGTGCTGTGTCAGTCACTTTGGATGTTTTCGGGGCATCCTCACTGCACTGTCACCGTCATTTGTACTGACAGTACAGCGAGACAAGACATAAATACATGAAATCTATAATATTAATATACAACCAGCTCCCCATCCATTATTCTCGTGACAAGTGGTCTTCTCCCGATATGAATTTATTTAGCTGTATTTATTTTTTCAATATTTTCCCTGAATTTGAAAGCGACATCGCTAAAAAAGGACCGAACCGTGGAGAAGCACAAACGAAATCTGATTCAAAGCCTGTAGACTGACAACTTGGATGTCATCCTCACTGTCACTGTCACTTGTACGGTGTTCGTCAGCGCCAACACAGCTACTGAAGATGGCGGCCGGTAAAACCCGGTCTAGCGAAAGACCAAACCCGGCGAGAGAAGAGAGACACCACTGAACTCCACGGTATATTCCAACCCCTCGCAGACCACAAAACAGGTATGTTCCATCGTAATGAAATGCATCGCTATTTGAAATTCATTCAGGTAGAGTATTATAGAGAGAGAGAGGAGAGAGAGAGAGGAGAGGGAGAGGAGGGAGAGGAGAGAGAGAGAGGAGAGGGAGAGGGAGAGGGAGGGAGGGAGGGGAGGGAGGAGGGAGGGAGAGGGAGGAGGAGAGGGAGGGAGAGGGAGGGAGGGAGAGGAGAGGAGAGGAGGGAGGAGGGGAGAGAGAGACAGAGAGAGAGAGAGAGAGAGAGACGCCAGTCACGGATTATTCCAAACCCTTAGCAGACTTCACCCTTAGCCTACACCAGCATCACGTCGCTATCCTGCACGCCCGAAGTCCAACGGCTAGCTAAGGCGGCACAGTGCCGCTCCTCATGCAGCCCTGACCGCCGCCAGCTCTGCAGCGCCTCCAGCCTCACCTCGGCCTCGCCTACTTCAGAGCACACCTTCACACAACAACAGACAATAACAGACAGTCCAAACAGGACAGTCATCACAAGAAACAGTCAGTAGAGAGCTGACGGAAAATGAAATTTTATATATATATATATATATAATTTTTTTGTGTTAATTAAGGTCATTAAAACACTGGATAGGGTCTAGGCAATGGGTTGTTAGCCCTTCATACACCCTAGAGGACTCCTCAGAGAGAGATTTATATGCATCTATAAATTGTTGATTAAAAGAAATATAATATATAATAATAATTTTGTTTTAATATATGGATATATATTATATATATATATATATATATTTATATATTATATAATATATATATATATATATATATATATATATAAATTATATATAAGTAGCCTTTGACACATCAGAGTTTTAATAATTAAATGATTTTATTGAATATGAATATGAATTTTATTGCCATATTGATTGTAATAATAATTAATGGCCGATCATATCAATGATTTATTCTGATACTTTAAGAGTATTGATACAATTCCTTTTGTTGGAAATTATTTCATTTGATAATTTTCAATCGGGTTTGTCAAAAACATTTAATTTTCATTCTATTTCATACAACACCACCTTTGTAACCCGTCAACGTTTTACCATTCCATTCCCCGGCTCAATCTTTACTAATTCGATAATACGATTCAATCGACTGGTATAAAAAATTCGATAGTTTTTGTTGTGCGTTCGAACTGTTGAACAGTTCGAATATTTTGTTTATGGGTTAGTCAATTCTTCTTCTCCGTTATTGCGTTTTATAAAAAAAAAAAAAGAAAATGATATATTCACCTTTCGGTCCGTATATCTTGTGACCGCTAATCGACATCAGGTCGATTTTGGCGTCGTCAACGTTGACGGGAATTTTGCCGATTGCCTGAGCGGCGTCCGTGTGAAAAAATATTTTCTTCGACCTGCACATTTCGCCTGAAATTCGAGGGGAAAATATTTGAAAAAATAGGTACGGATATGCACAAAAATAATGCATCGAGTTATCGGGGAGAAGACCGCTTGTCAAGAGAATAACGAATAAGTGTGCTGGTTGTATTACGGGGGTAACCCAAAAGTAATCGACATTTTTGGACATTGGAATTCATTTTATTTCGCCAGAAAAAGAAACTTTAATTATTAATCTACTATATATATATTCACCGATATTATCGACAACTCTCCGGCGCCACATTTCCGGCAAATTTTCCTGATTCCCCTCTTGAGGAGGAACTCCTCTCGAGACCGAAAAATCTTATCAAATTGTCGATTACTTTTTGGGGCTACACCTAATGGTTGCCCTTATACAAAGGCAGCGCTACTGAATGTGGCGGCGGCGAAAACCGATCCGGTGAAAAAAAAAAGGTCGAACCGGCAAGAAGAGGTGATTAGCGAAAATCGGAGTTTTCATATTTTCACAAATATTCCGAGCGTAAAGTCGGAGGCCCAAGTCTAGTCTTTTGACATTGAATTTGAAAGAGGTTCCCCGAAGGCCCGAGTCTAGTCTTTTCGACTTTGGAATTCATTTTATTTCTAAAAAGAAACTTTAATTATTAATCTACTATATATATTCACGATATTATAGACAACTCTCCGCCGCCACTTTTCCGGCAAATTTTCAGATTTTCCTCTTGAGGAATTCCTCAAGACCGAAATACATCTTATCAAATTGTCGATTACTTTTGGGGTACACCTAATATATTGATATTGTAGATTTCTTGTATTTCTGTCTCCTCTCGTTGTACTGTCATTACAAGCGGCGCGACAGTGCAGCGAGGATGCCAAAAGCATTCAAAGTGACAGCCGGTCTGGCGAAAAGATTGAACCGGTGAGAGGAGACGGAATCGAGCGAAATCAACGTTATTCCAACCCTAGCAGGCCACAAAACGGATATTCTAAACTATATTAACAGTCGGCATGCGGGCGTGCTACGCCGCCGAATTGCAGCGTGCAGCGTTTTCGTGAATTCCGGCGCGCCGAAGTTTGTTTATTCGGAAGGATCGCGGTCAATTACGAACGAACCGTTTTGTTATTTTGCATTCTATTTTACAACCACAAGTAGAAATCGATAGCGCGTTAATAGTTTTTCGCAGTACACTGTGTACCGTTCGAAGCATTTTCACTTCGCACTTTGTCTCTTATGGATTTTTTTTCTTCCCGGCACCAACAATTTTCTCTGAACGTACGTTTGCGCATATCCACGGATAATATTCCGTAGATTCGTGGTGGTCAGCGCGGGTATCCGCCGCGAATCTACTAAATATCGTACTTTTACGTCGTGATCCGCGCTCGGATTGCGTTGTCCGCGCGCCAAGTATTAATATCGTTACCGATTTCTTTGATCGGCTGTTTAACGCCAATTTCGTTGTTGACCGTCATCACAGAGACGACGCTTGTGTCGGGCGTCATCGCCGCCTCCAGATCGGCCAACCCGATCAGTCCGTTGTTTCCGACCGGCAGGTAGGTCACCTTGAAGCCTTCGCCTTCGAGCGCACGACACGAGTCCAAAACGCATTTGTGCTCCTGAAAAAGCGATTAAATTTTCGATCGAAAGCCCAGCCGGCGGAGAAATTTACCGTCGATTTCGTGTATTTCTGTCTCCTCTCTCTCGCCGCGGTTCGGTCTTTCGCCAGACCGGAATTCGGCCGTTCGCCATCTTCGGTAGCGCTGTGTTAGTCGCTTCGCAACGGTCTGGCGAAAGACGAAACCGGCGGGAGAGGAGACAGAAACGCACGAAATCGACGGGTATATTCCAACCACCCGCAGACCATAAAACAGGTATTTTCCGCTGAAATTTACGTATCGACCTAATCGCATATTGAATTATTCGTAGCTTTAAACAAAAATTCCCATAATTTTGTATGCGCTTTTCTTTCCCACCCCCCTCAAATTTGTCAAGTTTGATCTTTTCATCGGAATAGAAGTTCCGACTATCAGTTCTTGACTATTGGATATATGTCCACCACACGTGTCGAAAGAATACATCTCTCCGATTGTGGTAGTCGTAAATTCTGTCTCTTCTCCACGGTAATGTAAACGGTAGCGTTTCATATATTCATTCATATAATGATTCGTATATATATATATATAGAGAGAGTGGGATGACACTTACGGTCTGTGTGGTGATAACGTGGCGTTTCTTCGTCGCGTAAAATCTGGCGACGCCTTTCACGGCGATATTGTTCGATTCCGTCGCTCCCGAAGTGAAAATTATCTCTTTCGGATCGGCGCCTATCAGGTCGGCTACGTGCTGGAGGGCAGATAACGCAACAGATGACAGTGGACAGAGTGACTATGGCGTTGTCTACCGAAGAAATATTAGAATTCCCGGTTGTGTATTTATTACCTTCCTCGCCGTTTCGACAGCTTTCTCGCTTTCCCAGCCGTAGGCGTGCGTCCTCGAATGGGGATTGCCGTGGTAGCACGTCATGTACGGGAGCATGGCGTCCAACACCCTCGGATCCTGATACGGGGGTACGTAAACGGATAAAAGAAAAAAAAAATTATATTGTAGGTTCGTGATGTTTCTGTCTCCTCTCTCTCGCTGCGGTTTGGTCTTTCGCTAGACCGGTTTCGCGATCCGCTCGCCATCTTCAGTAGCGCTGTGTTAGCAGTCACTGTTAGGCACTTTGGATGTTTTTCGGGCATCCTCACTGCCACCACTGTCACTACGGTTCACATGTATTGTACCGGCCGCTCGCCATCTTCAGTAGCGCTGTGTAGTTGTAGTCACTTTCACACAGGTACATGTGAAAGTGACAGTGGGCAGTGAGGATGCCCCCAAAACATCCAAAGTGCCGACAGTGACTGCTAACACAGTGCGCTACTGAAGACGGCGAAAAACCCCGGTCTAGCGAAAGACCGAGAAGAGAGAGAGACAGAAACATCACGAACCTACAGTATATTCACAACCCTCGCAGACCACAAAACAGGTATATGAAAAAAATTATCGTTATCGTTTCGGTTCATCGAATAACTCGATAAGCTTATCGAAATCTCGCGTTGATCTGGTCAAACGGTCGAGATTCGAATAACCTTAACGCGAATACTATCCCAGACATTTTATTAGACATTGGCTGAAGGCTTTACGAATAATGCCAATAATAAAATTACCAGTTTTTTTTCTTTATTCGTACAATCGATTATAACATAATTATATGTACGAGTGTCGCTTTGAATGGCTCGACGAAAGAGACCGTCCGATGGCGGCACTTTTCACAATCCGTGAAATAATTTATGGCTCGGTAAAGCATATTCTATGGGCTAAGAAGATCTCTGGGCGGCGTTTAAGCCGTCCTGGCGGGTGGATAATGGATGGATAGGAGAGGAGAGGGACTGAACAGGAGTGGATTGGGATGAGGGAAAGCGGGGAGTGGGATTGGAACGGATTTTGCGACTTCGCCGACTGTCGGTATGTTGAGGTCATTACAGATTGTTCGGTACATACCGGGGAGCATTAGGACGGTCCGGAAGGACTTTCGACGGAATCTCTGGATGCGAGCGATGTCGGATGTCTCCCGGTGGGACCCCATAGCTCTCTATACTGTATATTTCTAAGTATCGCTTTGTATACTGTCAGTTTGTTTAACGGATTGGTAAGAGAAACTGGATGAACAGTGGATTGGGATGTGGAGAAAGGCGGGGAGTGGAACTGGAAACGGGATTTTGCGACTTCGCCGACTGTCGGTATGTTGAGGTCATTGTCCGGTTAGAAACATACCAGCATTAAGGATGCGAAGGACTTTCGACGGAATCTCTGGATGCGCGATGTCGGATGTCTCCCGGTGGAACCCCATAGCTCTCTATACTGTATATTTCTAAGTATCGCTTTGTATACTGTCAGTTTGTTTAACGGATTGGTAAGAGAGGAAACTGGATGAACGAGTGGATTGGGATGAGGAGAAAGGGGCGGGGGGAGTGGAACTTCGGGAAACGGGATTTTGCGACTTCGTCGACTGTCGGGGTATGTTGAGGTCATTGTCCGGTTAGAAACATACCCCAGGGGGGAGCATTAAGGACGGTGCGAAGGACTTTCGATCGGAATCTCCGGATGCTAGCGATGTCGGATGTCTCCCGGTGGGACCCCACAGCCCAATTCCGTACTGTCCGTGTCGGGTTTCCAGTATCGCTTCTTATATCGTCAGTTTGTCGCTTAAGGTCGATTTCGACGTCCGTTTTAAGAGTCCAAATTTTCTGTTCAAGTCGGTTCTCTTTTGAGTCGGGTGTCGAGGTGGAGCCGCACCACAGGATAGCGAATCTGCCGTTGGGTGGGAATCGGTACGTAATTGAAATAGACGTCGGGTCAGCGCCGACGACGCAGCGCGAAGGTGACGTGGGCGGCGCCTCGGAGCCCGTTCACCCTCCGCTCTCCGTCGCCTGCGCCGGGCTATTGGATGTTGGATAGGTGTGTTCCTGAAGGTCGCCAGTTATATGTTGCAGGATGTGAGAATGCACGTATCGTCAGCAAACGTCGCAAGGATGTGCGGGCCGATATCGGCGCTGTAAATCGTACCTCGGACTGTACCCCGCGGTACAGACACTCCGACCGGGCGAGTGGTCGGGATATTTTACTTAAATAAATTAAAATTTCAAAATATTTCACCATCGGCGTTGTCGCCTGTGCGTCCAAATAGATCGGCCTCCCGTCGCATTTCAAGTTGTCTTTCGAATCCTCAATCCTGTTGTGATTCTCTATAAAATAAAACGTTTTCAATTAATCCGATTAGAAATCGGTATTTTCGTTTAGATAATTTCAAGTCGAAACTAAATAATGAGACGATGCCAAAAAATTGGGTTGAAATTTATCGGGTGAATCGATGGGAAAATAAGTGCACCCGAATCAAGTTGTCGAGCCGTCGTTTTCGCATCGACTTACCTTTATTAAGGCGTCGGACGGGTTGTGCTTTTAATTTTGACCGTTCCTTTTGTAATTAGGCGCATTTTTTAGTCGCTACGGAAGTGTTAAATTTAATTTCTTTCGCGTCGTTCAAAGCGCGAGAGACGTAAAGATATTATGAAGCCACGCCGACGTAAAACCCTATAATAAATTTTTACCCGGAAAATCGTTTTGTTTTGTATATACATTCGATGTAAAGTAATAAACTCCGGGTGTTGCATAACGGAGTTTAATGTTCCCGTATATTAATGTCGAGTGCTCCGAAACGGCACAAAAAAAAAAGGGACGGATTTAAATCTAGGCTATAATCCGAATTTCGGGCTCGATTCGAGATTAGAAAAAAATAAAAATATATATGTTTCACAACCTCGACCAAGAGGTGAGTTTTCGGATAGAGAAAATTAATAAAAATTTTTACCCGACGCCGACGTCAGACCGGCCAGTGAGCGAACGCCGGTCTGTTTTCCCCTCTTCAATATCTGGGCGTTAAACAATTTCTTCAAATTCAACATTTTCTATACGAGAAAAGAAAAAAATCGAACCATGAGAGAGAGAGATCCCGCACAACAGGCGCAATAGCGTTGTTTCGCAACAGATTTGACAGTTCGAAAAAAAAAATCGCGGGCGCGTTGCCAACTGTCGCGCGACAAATATCACTACAGGTCGTGTAGTATTCCTTAAAAAAATATACTCAATAAAATGAACGTGGTTCGTTTCAGTTATTATTTCAGGTCGAAAATAAAAAAACAAAAAACAAATATAAAATTTTTAAATTCCTTGGAGTTTTAAACGTCATCAATTTGAAAGTATAATAGTAACAATAATTTGCTGTCGGCCGAAATATATTACGTCCGGAAAATTTAAGTACGACTATTTTTGCGGTTTTTCCCTTCAGGAAAAATTTTTCTCGTTAGAAATTTAGAGAAAAAAAACGACCGCTATACAATTAGGCCGGTAGAGGCCAAATTGGCTCCCGGACGTATTTTAAAAATTTCCTTTTTTTTTTTTTCAGCCTTTGTGAATTGTACAGTTTTTGTTCAGGTTTTCTGGCGGCGCGATTTTAATTTATTCGATGGCTCAATTTTGAAAACGTGTTTTTAATTTTTCTGATTCAATGTCGCATTGGGCCGCCGCCGCCGCCGCCCCATTCACCCTCTCAGTTGTGGACTTAAAATATCAGGTATTTGTTTGGATTTTTCTCTTATAAACTGTCGAAGAATTTGGCCGATTCGGCCGGACGATATTCGAAACCGCGTAGCCGATATACGTATTTTATAAGTGGGATTTTTTTTATTGAAGATACATACAGTTTTTTTCCGGAACACAAGAGTTTTTTCCCACCCCCCACCCCCAGCAGGTTTCTCTACTCTGTTTTTGCCCCAGTCATTTTTATCTGTCTTAATTCTGTCAGTTGAAATATTTGCAAAAAAATCAAATCAGTTTATCGGCTGTTCGAACTGTTCTTTCAACCCTTGGGTCGTGGTGGGGGGGGGTGGGGGCTATTAATAAATTTAATTTTTCAGTTACCCTGAAAAAAATTCTCTTTTACCACCTTTTCGGAATATCGTCCGCCTTTTCTCCTTCACTCGGCATTCACTCGAAACTACAGCCCGTTAAAGAGAAATCCGTTTAAATCGCGAAATTTCGTTAACCCTTTTGTAACCCTTTACGCTCGTATATTGACGTCGTATTAATATTTAAGTGTGTTATCTATCAAATCGGATTTTTTTTTTCGTCGCATTCTATCGAAACGAAAACATTTTCGTAGTAACATATTTCGTAACAACACCGATATTTACTTAAAAAAAAAAAAAAAGTACGAATTTTGGCACAAATCTGTACTGCGATGTATTAGAATAAATTTTATTTTTAAAAATTATAAAAAAAAAATGAAAAAAACAACGCAGTCAATACAAAATAGTGTCGGACCGACGCAGATTTATTGCCGAATTGATTGAAGCCAAATAAACGTATTTAAAAAAAAAATTAAATATTATATTTTATAATTTGTCAATATACGGTACCGACAGTATGTATTACGTCGATTATACGAGCGCGAAGGGTTGTTAATATTTACAGCCTGTTGCGTGAAGTCTGTCGGTCTTTGCGTTAAAACAAATATCGACAGATGTAATGGCTTTTCTATTTTTTGTAATTGTATTTTCGCATTTCTGTTTTTCAATTTTCCGTACAGCGTTTACATACAATTAACCACTGCGAAAACAGCTCGGAAACTCTTAAACTTGACGTCAAATATCAATATTCCGTGTCCAATTAATAAAGGTTTGGATCTCGGTACGAATTATAATTGAAAGCGTCTCGAATTAACGAAATCGAATCCAATTTATCCTCTCATTGTTTCGGTGTTTGTAATGAAAAAAAAAAATGGTTTAGGAGAAACAGTTTCGAATCGACCTACCGAAAATATATTCGATAAACTTATTGGATTCGTCTGTAGAAAAAATGAAATTAATTTTCTATATCGGACATTTTATCGAATGAAAGATTACACGCTGAAGGTTACAAAAGTGGTATTAAATGAAGAAAATTCCGCATGCAAAAGGCTGGAAATAGAATTTAAAATGATCGAATATATTAAAAATTCAAATATCACTATTATCTCCCAATTCAATAACACCCGTTTTAGCAATACCTGAGAACCGACCTAACAATGCTCCGGACAAACTTTTTCGGATCGAAAATTTTCTTTAATACTTTATTAGTGATGAAAGCGATTCGGCTTGAAATATATCTCTACAATATCGTAGGTTCGTGATGTTTCTGTTTCTCCTCTCTCGCTGCGGTTCGGTCTTTCGCTAGACCGGTGTTTCGGCCGCTCGCCGTCTTCAGTAGCGCTGTGTTAGTAGCAGTCACTGATGAACACTACAGTACATGTGAAAGTGACAGTGCGTGAGTGGGGATGCCCAAAACGTCCAAAGTGCCGGACAGTGACTGTGAACACAGCGCTACTGAAGACGGCGAGCGAAACCCCGGTCTGGCTGAAAGACCGAACCAAGGCGTAGAGAGGAGGACGGAAACATCACGAACCTACGGTATTCTCCAACCCCTCGCAGACCACACAAACAGGTATATAAAATCTGTACAATAATTTATTTTTAATCCACGATTATTTTTTTTCCCCCTCGCAGAGTCATGAAGCCAATTTGTCGCAGTGTCGTGAAGCAAGGAATAGTCGATGTCTAATTTATTGAAATCAAACATGAGATGTCTTCGCGAGGTAGATTCGGTCCATTGGTTGGAGCTATCGACGAGGGTACGAGCAGCGCCAGATTTCTGGTACGTTTCCGGTACAATTCCTATTCGCCGAACTTTATTTTCAAACACTAGCGAAATCGTTTATCCGATAGACGCTATATATTCTGAAAAATATTTTTCATTTCCGTATCGAGCAAATACAGAGAAAAAAATAATTTAACTACCGCTATAATTTTTTTTTGGTTTACGCACTTTGTTTTCCGCTCGATATTGTTGTTTTTCGGATTTCGACCGGCGAAATCGTTTATGCGATAGACGCTATATATTCTGAAAAATATTTTTCATTTCCGTATCGAGCAAATACGAAGAAAAAAATAATTTAACTACACGCTATAATTTTTTTTTTTGGTTTTACGCGCCCTGCTCGATATTGTTGTTTTTCGATTTGTTTTTTCGAGGCGAAATCGTTTACGCGATAGACGCTATATATTCTGAAAAATATTTTTCATTTCCGTATCGGGCAAATACAGAGAAAAAAAATAATTTAACTACACGCTATAATTTTTTTTGGTTTATGCTCGATATTGTTGTTTCAGATTTCCAAAGTTTCCTTTTTATCTCTGAAAAGAAATTAAAAGAATATAAAAATTGTGAATTTCTAAAAGAACAAAAATATAACAATCGGCGTAACCGAAGAGACATAGGTTTAAACTAACTTTTAAGCTATTAGAAAAATTTTTTTATATTTGTTAAATGCATACTCCAATCCTTCAGTGAACCAAATTAAAATATTAATAAGGGATAAATACGACGTGCAACTTGTTTAGTTTTCTATAACTTGTGTAATATTAAGGCCGTAGGACGAAATAAAATGCACGCCTATTTACGATTATAATTTGAAGGTTACAGAATAATTAACGCGAAAAGGTTTGTGTAAAATTTAATTTTCATCCGCCCTGGAGCTTGAAAAAAACACTGGAAATTGAAGAAAAACTAGTCGAGGTTGGGAAAAAATATGCAGAAAACATGCATGAAACTGATTTTAAAATTTGTTTCAAAATAAAGTTAATCCATATTATTTCAAAATTTACCGGGAGTAAACTTTCCGATTTTAAAAACATATTCGCAGACACAATTAATGTAATAAGTCTGGAGGGATTTGTGAATTGTTGAGCTTTTGATCTCCTGTAAAAAATGCTTTTCAGTTTTTTTTATTGCAACCTCAAGTGTTTTTCGATTCAAATCAGCAACGAGTTTATCAATCCTCAAAGTTAAAAAAAAAAAAAAATTTACTGAGAAGGGCAATGTTGGGGGAATTTTAACACTTTGCACTACAAAAGTCCAAAGTCGTTTTGGGGCGGGGCAAACAAATGTTAATTTATGATCTTTATACGTTTATTTAAATACGAATTTTATTTTTATTAATCTGACAAGTCTGAACCTAGTATAGCCGGGCCAAATTGGTGAAGACCGCTCAGTTTATTTAACGTTTCATTTATTTTATACAAGTGTTTTTTGACTATTTTCGCGTTTTCTAAAGTTCTGGAATGCATCACTGTTCCGTGGTTTTTATTTCGTTGCGCCGTTTGGAGCCGGTCCAAGAGATTTTGGCTCCGTTCCACAACCAATAGTCGGGCCGATCTTCTATTATTAGACTAATAACGTCCGTGCAAGTCGGGTGCACTGTCGGGTGCACTATAAATACACTTTTCCTGCGCCGTATTATTTATACCTGTATATTTTTTACAATTTTTTTTTTCAAAGCATTTTTGCGTTCTAAGTATAAAAGGGAGAGATATTACGGCTTTCTAAATATATTACTCTGGAGACAAAAAGAAGTTTATTGAAAATTAATGGCGAATATTTTTTGATAACGAATTTTTCTAGTGAAAAGTATCTTTTAAAACGGACGTTGGAACAAAAAACTAGTTGCGATAAAAGATATATTTAAAATATAAAACAGTATATAGATATAATACAGGTTTGATGAAAATTTTAGTGTAATTTAAAATTGATTGCAATGGCTCATTACGTTATTATGAATATAAATATTAGGGGTACCCAAAAGTAATCGACATTTTGACTTTGGAATTCATTTTATTTTGCCAAAAAAAGAAACTTTAATTATTAATCTACTATATATTCACCGATATTGTCGACAACTCTCCGCCGCCACTTTTCCGGCAAATTTTCCCGATTCCCCTCTTGAGTGAGGAACTCCTCAAGACCGAAATACATCTTATCAAATTGTCGATTACTTTTGGGGGCTACACCTAATAATTTTTAGAATATTTTAAAACTTTATTATTTTTAAACACTCATTAGAGGCACCCATAAGTAGAGTTAGTAAGGATTAGTAAGATTCTTTAAATAATAAACCTTTGAACTCCAAAATATAAAAATGTATATGTATATATAAAATATAATATTTTTCTATAGTATTAGGGGTACCCAAAAGTAATCAACATTTTGACTTTGAAATTCATTTTAATTTTGATAAAAAGAAACTTTAATTATTAATCTACTATATATTCACCGATATTATCGACAACTCTCGGGCCACTTTTTCGGCAAATTTTCGGTTTTCCTCTTGAGGAATTCCTCAAGACCGAAATACATCTTATCAAATTGTCGATTACTTTTGGGGGTACACCTAATATATTGATATTGTAGATTTCTTGTATTTCTGTCTCCTCTCGCTGTACTGTCATTACAAGCGGCGGCGCGACAGTGCAGCGAGGATGCCCGAAAAGCGTTCCAAAGCGACAGCCGGAAACCCGGTCTGGCGAAAGATTGAACCGGCGAGAGAGGAGACGGAATCGCACGAAATCAACGTTATTCCAACCACTCGCAGACTACAAAACGGCTATTCTAAACTGTATTAATATTGTATTGATATATGAATTTGCTCTACAGCCTAGGTTCCCACAAACTTTTTTTCTCGTAGACCACTTTGAAATTAAAAATTTTTCTGGTTCCGGAGGACCGTCTCCAGCTCCACATTTCTACCGTATTCCAAAAACTCGACAAAAAATGTGATCTGACTCGACCACTTTGCGAATCAGTGCTCTACAGTACGCGTCGGGTTTGACGCATAAGAAACGTCTTTAAACTTAGTATCGAATGCGTTGTAATTTTTCAACTCCGGTTAAATGCCTAGTAATTTTTTTTTTTTGTTTTGCGCGCAGGTATTCGCTGCCAAGACGGCAGAAGTTCTGACATACCACCAGATCGACGTTGAGCAGATATGCCCGCGCGAAGGTTGGGTCGAACAGGACCCGTACGAAATTCTGAACAAGACGCGCGAATGCATCGACAAGACGGTGGACAACCTGACGCGGTTGGACATCTCTCCGGGCGACATAGTCGCGACGGGAATTACCAACCAGAGGGAGACAACGCTGGTATGGGATCCGACGACCGGCAGACCTCTCTACAACGCCATCGGTAATTATTTTGTGTCGTATCTATCGCTAATTATTTTGTAGATTCCGCGTTTCCCCGTCTCCTCCGGTTCGGCCTTTCGCTAGACCGGGGTTTCGGCCGCCGCTCGCCATCTTCAGTAGCGCTGTGTCGGTCAGATTTGGCACTTCAGTGACAGTGACAGTGGGCGGTGAGAGGATACCCAAAAAAAAATAATCCAAAGTGCCAAAAGTGACAGTAACACAGTGCGCTACTGAAGATGGCGAGCGGCGGCCGAGAAACCTGTCCGACTACAAGCGACAGTGACAGTAAAGCAAGTGCGCTACTGAAGATGGCGAGCGGCGGCCGAAACCCCGGTCTGGCGAAAGACCGAACCGCAGCGAGAGAGGAGTTTTTTGGGCATCCTCACTGCCACCACTGTCACTTTCACATGTATTGTACTGGCCGCTCGCCATCTTCAGTAGCGCTGTGTAGTTGTAGTCACTTTCACATGTGCTGTGACTTTCACACTTTCACACAAGTACATGTGAAAGTGACAGTGGGCAGTGAGGATGCCCGTGTTAATCGCAACATCGTGACGTTAACATTATTGCTTTTTGTATCAGTCCGAATGATTTTAATCACTCCTGAGAATTTAGCGATATTTGTTCGTTTTTCTTGTATTGATATTACCGCGTGAGGTTCACTGCGACTTGAAGTATTATATCAATATAGGCCCGATACAGTGATAGAAACGACATTTTTTTTGAAATCGTTTATTTTTTGGTTTTACCAGTCTGGTCGGACGTTAGGACGGCGGAGACCGTTGACAAACTGTTGGCGGGCGTCAAGGGTAAAAACGCCGAATATTTGAAACCGCTGTGCGGCCTGCCGATCAGCACCTATTTCAGCGCAACGAAGCTCAGGTGGCTCATGGACAACGTCGACGGCGTGAAGACGGCGGTTGAAGAGAAACGGTGCTATTTCGGCACCGTCGACACTTGGCTCATTTGGGTAATTCGACAATCAACCGAATGATATAGTGTAGCGCGTTCCGCGGGCCGGAAACGGTCTTGCGGTAGCCGAAATATGAGAGCGACCGGAAAGTAATGTCGTTTTTTTTTTTCACACATAAAATTCAAACAAATAAATCAGTCGACAAGTTTTTATTTCTAATCATTTCTGTAATCACCGTCGTTTTCATTCCAACCTTCGAATTGTTTTCCTACTCGACTTTGAAGTACATAATTGGCCGACAAATAAGAAAGTAATATTGACATGATCAGAAACGACATTACTTTCCGGTCCCCCGAATATATTTAACTGGTTTTTTTTATTTTCGACCGTATCTAAATATCGCCGATGTTTCGGTACTGTTACCGGCTCCGTCATCAGGTTCCGACCGAAGGGTCGATCGAATAGAGGATCAAAGGGTGGATATCTATTATCTAAATCTCGAGAGGGTTAACGACACCTCACCTCAACGCATGTATATATATATATATATATATAAGAATCTTATATTGATCCACTCATCAGTCGGACACTGATAATGGAAAACGGTAAGATTTGTGAAAGTTTGGAAGGGAGACAACGCCCGCCGAAAGGGGCTCAGAACGGCAAAAACCCTTCTGATGGAATCCGCCCTCGGGTGGTTTCCAAACACAGGAAAAAAACCGGAACGGCTGGGGGTCAACCCTTGCCCCAACGTATCCCCACATTACAGCCAACACATTACGGGATGTTACCGGAATAGCCGGTCAATAGGGAAAACCTGTATTAGAATTTTTTTCACGACAATATAAAATGTATAGAAATTGAGGAAAGAAAAATCCGGAAAAAAATTGGTATTTGTCGAAATTGCGTATTAATTTTGTCCATATACAATTTATAGGCGTATATTTGTCGAATTGTTTAGAATTTGACCGGTGGCGTCAACGGCGGTTTGCACATAACTGACGTCACGAACGCTTCGAGAACAATGCTTATGAATATCAAAACGCTGCAGTGGGACCCGTTTTTATGCAGGTAATTATTTTATATATATAGAGAGAGAGAGAGAGAGAGATATCCGATGTTGTTCGATATTATAACGCATCTTAACAGTGTTTCGCAGTGGAATTTTTTCTCGAACGACATAAATAACTATAGCCCACCATGTAAACATTTCAATTCTCTCCAAGTTTTTTTTAAATATTACCTAATATTATCGCTTTTAATAATATTATTTCAAGTGTCTATTGACAAGTTTCGAAATTGAGCTCGACGCACTTGGAGTCTTGGTGCGCGCGTCAAGTAGCTCGGTGGTCTGTAAACATTATAAAGTGCCAAATTCGCCCTTAAATATTTTAATCTGGAAACATTCTAACTAGTAGCGAATAAATAGCCGTATAAGCAATAGCAATATGTAATAAGTACGGATTCAGATTAATCAGAACGATGTTTTTTAATTAGCATTTTTTTTAATCGAGGTCGCGCGTTTCATTTTAGTCATTGTGTATGAAAATAGAATGAAATTATTCGTGAATACTTTGTAATTGCTATTCCTTATCGATTTAATTCGAAGCTAAATTTTACTCCGATCCCTGTTGTAGCTAAATTTGTAGAAAAACCCGAAAAGAAATTTTTTTTAAATTTCATATTGAAAAAAAAATGATCACAGTAGGAGAGAAATAACAATTTTATTTTATTGTTTTGTCGTCCGACAGGTTTTTTGATATTCCGATGCACGTGCTTCCAAAAATTAGGAGTTCGTCCGAAATCTACGGCTACATGTACGATACATCGCTGAGGGGCGTTCCGATATCTGGGGTAGGAGTCAAATTTTTGAAAATTTTCAAAAATGAATTTTCATCCAATTTCAATATAATTTCGATTATCGATTTTCAGTGTCTCGGCGACCAACAGTCGGCCCTCGTCGGCCAGATGTGCTGGAAACGGGGCCAGGCCAAAAACACTTACGGCACCGGCTGTTTCCTCCTCTACAATACCGGAACCGCTGTGAGCATATTCGGGAATTAATCACTTAGTCAGTCGCGTCACTTACGTTAACCGACAGAATTGTGTAACAGGTCGACTTTTTTTCTCTCGTCCCGTTGGTTTCAGTTGGTGATGTCGACCCACGGCCTGCTGACGACGGTCGGCTACAAGATGGGCGTTAACGCTCCCGTCTACTACGCTCTCGAGGGCAGTATAGCGGTGGCCGGCGCCGCGCTACGCTGGCTCAGGGACAACTTGCAGGTGGTCGCCAACGTCGGCGACACCGGCAGGATGGCCGACGAGGCGTCGCCCATCGGCGAGGTCGTCTTCGTGCCGGCGTTCTCGGGACTGTACGCCCCCTACTGGCGTAAGGACGCCAGGAGGTGAGAGCCGGCCCTCGCTTAAGGACCGTTCCGGTTCTTTACCTAGAACCGGAGTTCCACATAATATTATTGATCCCATCGATAAATTATATTTTAAAAAATGTTATACTTTCATTCTCAAAAAGGTTTATTAAATAAGAAACCTTACTACCTTACTACGGTAGTAAGGTCTAGGTACCACTAAGAAGTATTTAAAAATAATAATTTCAATATATCTATAAATATTAGATTCCATATGTACATATACATTTTTATATATTTTCTTTACACACAACATTGTGACATTACCAATTGTTGCATTTTGTACCGGTAAATTGTTTGAAATCGATATTTTATTCCCAGTTAATCCTGTAAATTTATATTTAAAAAAAAAAAAATTACACTTTCATTATCGAAAAGGTTTATTAAATAAGAAATATTTCTACGGTAGTAAGGTCTAGGTACCACTAAGAAGTATTTAAAAATAATAATTTCGATATATCTATAAATATTAGATTTCATATGTACATATACATTTTTATATTTCGGAGTTCTACAGCATATTTTCTTTTTACACGCAACATTGTGACATTACCAATTGTTGCATTTTGTACCGTAAATTGTTTGAAATCGATATTTTATTCCCAGTTCATCCTGTAAATTTATATTTAAAAAAAAAATTACACTTTCATTATCGAAAAGGTTTATTAAATAAGAAATATTTCTACGGCAGTAAGGTCTAGGTATTAGATTGTAAATTACTTATATGTACCGCTAAGAAGTATTTAAAAATAATAGTTTAAATCTATCTATAAATATTAGATTTCATATTTATATATACATTTTTGTATTTTGGAGTTCTACAGTATATTTTCTTTACACTCAACATTGTGACATTACCAATTGTTGCATTTTGTATCAGTAAATTGTTTGAAATTTTTTTTTTTAATTTAAATTACGTATCGATATTTTCGATCCTGTAAATTTATATTTAAAAAAAAAAATTACACTTTCATTTTCGAAAAGGTTCATTTTGGAGTTCCGCAGTGTACATTCTATACAGTTTCTTTTTTACTGTCATATTACCGTTGTTGCTTTTTGGTATCCGGATCCGGATGATTTTGATCCGGGATTTCTTTCTCGCGACTATTTCGTGATATTCGTTAAATTTTCCGATATAGGTCGCGATACAGTAACGTAGAGGCGAGAGAAAAGACGCTTTTCGAAATTTTTTTTTTTCAGTCCGGTCCGATGTCGAATTGTTGTAAATTTATATTTTATAAAATATTACTGCAATGAAATTTTTTTTTTTTATTTCTTCCCGCCAGCGTGATATGCGGTATGTCCGATCACACTTCGAAGGGCCACCTGGTGAAGGCCGCCCTCGAAGCTGTCTGCTTCCAGACGAGGGACATTTTGGAATCGATGAACAAGGACTGCGGTACGGCGCTGACCAAACTGCTCGTCGACGGCGGCATGACGAACAACAATTTCGTCATGCAACAACAGGCCGACCTCTGCGGAATACCAGTCAGTACGTACCCGGCAGAGTTTTATATATATATATATATTATATAAATATGCATCGTCACTATAAAGGTTACTCTCATCGTCGTGTTCAAAATTTTCATGTTTTATACCATAGATTTGTTTGCGTTTCGGTCAGTTAGCGTATGTCACGCGAAAACGCACTAATTTTCGAATACCCGTTTTGTGGCCTGCGAGTGGTCAGCGTAGATTTCTCCTCTCGCCGGTTCGATCTTTTGCTAGACCGGTTTCGGCCACTCGCCGTCTTCAGTAGCGCTGTGTTACTCTGGATGGTTTTTTGGGCACCGTGTCACTGTCACTTGTACTGCAGTGGTTGTCTGCCCTTCGGATTTTCTCGAAAAATTATTTATTTATTTACGAAACGTACGTCTGTACACATTGTTGTATATGGACAAAATTAATATGCAATTTCGACAAATACTATATTAACATGTTGTATATATATAAGGATTTTCTTTTTCTGTATTTCTATATGGAGTCTGTTCAAAACGTATCGCGAATTTCGGATTTTCTCGAAAAATTATTTATTTATTTACGAAACGTACGTCTGTACACATTGTTGTATATGGACAAAATTAATATGCAATTTCGACAAATACTATATTAACATGTTGTATATATATATAAGGATTTTCTTTTTCTGTATTTCTATATGGGGTCCGTTCAAAAAGTATCGCATCGAATACGGGGGTTTTTTTTCAAAAATTATTTATTTATTTACGAATATCCATTTTGTCCCGTTCGAAGTAATCCCCGCTAGATATTATAGATTTGTGCCGAAGTTTTTTTTCCCCGATTCTCGAAGCGAATCCAAAAATTCATTTTTTTTGCGATCTCGTGTTTATTAAGCTCCGTCTTCGATGCCGTTTCTATCTCCTCGATTGTGGCGTAGCGCGCGCCGTCCTTTCGGCAGCGCCTTTTTAGGTTCGGGAACGAGAGAAAGTCACAGAGGGGACCAGATCCGGTGAATTCGCGGTGTCGTTATCGGCGCATCGTTTTCGGCCGAAAATTAGCGCGCGATAAGCGATGTACGAACGGGTGCCGGAGCCGATTTTTGGTTTGCTTCGCGCCACTTCTCTGACGGTGATTCTCGACGATCTACAAAAAAAACCGTAGATTGAATATACTTCTTTGGAGGAAATCTAAAATTCGCGATACTTTTCGAACAGGCCTCGTATATACCTCGTTATTGCGTTTTTCGTCACCGAAGACGGCCTATCGGCCGAAACCGGTCCGGCGAAACCTGCGAAAGGAGACGGAAACGCGCGATAACTACCCAATTTTTTTTTTAATCGTTTTTCGCTGAAGCGGACATTCCGAACAGTGTCCGATAGAGAGAGAGAGAGATACCGTTTGTCGGTTCTCGTACGGCGTACAAATGTACAATGTGACCTGTGTTAGTCAGGCCTCTGATGACGGAGACGACGGCGCTGGGAGCTGCGATGGCGGCGGGCAGCGCTCAAGGAATCGACGTCTGGGACCTGAAGAACGTACAGCCGGTGCCAAGCGACACTTTCATGCCATCCGTCTCCGACAACGGTCAGTTATCCGTACGAAAACGAGAGAGATAGATAGATAGATAGATAGATAGATAGATGGATAGATAGAGAGAGATATCGATGTTGTTCAATATTATAACGTACGAACAGTGTTTCGGCAGTGGAATTTTTTCGAACGACATAAATAACTATTAGCCCACGATGTGAACATTTCGAATTCTCTCCGAAGTTTTTTTTTTAAATATTACCTAATATTATCGTTTTTAATAATATTATTTCAAGTGTCTATTGACAAGTTTCGAAATTGAGCTCGACGCACTTGGAGTCTTGGTGCGCGCGTCAAGTAGCTCGGTGGTCTGTAAACTTTATAAAGTGCCAAATTCGCCCTTAAATATTTTAATCTGGAAACATTCTAACTAGTAGCGAATAAATAGCCGTATAAGCAATAGCAATATGTAATAAGTACGGATTCAGATTAATCAGAACGATGTTTTTTAATTAGTATTTTTTAAAAAAGTTTCATTTTAGTCATTTTGTATGAAAATAGAATGAAATTATTCGTGAATACTTTGTAATTGCTATTCCTTATCGATTTAATTCGAAGCTAAATTTTACTCCGATCCCTGTTGTAGCTAAATTTGTAGAAAAACCCGAAAAGAAATTTTTTTAAAATTTCATATTGAAAAAAAAATGATCACAGTAGGAGAGAAATAACAATTTTATTTTATTGTTAAATAAAAGCGACACAGCGACACTTTCATGCCATCCGTCTCCGACAACGGTCAGTTATCCGTACGAAAACGTAGCGTCAATACGGTTTCACGCGTAATTTGTAGAACGTCACAAAACCGGATGACGTTTGTACTCGTCTAACTTATCTAAACTGATTTTTTATATATATATATATATATATATATATATATATATATATATATATGTTATTTTTCTCAGTGAAAGAATAGAGTTTTTAAAAACGGTTATTTCAATTAAAACACGATTTATTCGATCTACAAAATGATACAGAAATGAAAAGGTTTCTTACAGCACCCGTCCGGTCTCAAGCTCTAAATCAGACTCTGGCTGCCGGCTCCTGCCCGCCTTACAATATAACGCTCTTCTTAACAAAGGGCTTTGTCAAATCTCTATGTTGATGTTTATGACTCATAATACCACTCGGGTTTCCGACCGCCCTTCTGACTTATATATATATATATATATATATATATATATATATATATATATATTTAACGCCGTCGCCTTTTTCAGAGCGAGACCTGCGCTACGCCAGATGGAAGATGGCGATAGACAGGAGCCTCGGATGGGACATCCAGACGGAGGATCCGAATCCAGGTACCGACCGCTTTCCCCCCCCCGCTTCTTCCCCCCCTGGGATTGTCCAACGTCGTCGGGTGAAAACACCTCGGTCGGGAATTTTTCCGGTTCGGAACCCCGTATTATCGGAAGAGGGATACGAACGAGTTTTATTTTCTTTAAAATACGATCAGCGATAAAACGCTGTACAAAACGGTGATTCCGCACGCTCCGGCCTTATTGGCCTTACTACATATATATATATATATATATATATATATATATATATATATAATTTACTAAATATAATGAAGCACAAGGAAAGCAAACATCTGATCAAACTAGATACACACGACTCTCAACTTGACTGCGGCTCCTGCCCGCTTACAATATAAAACAAAGGGCTTTGTCAAATCTCTATGTTGATGTTATGACTCATAAGGGTTTTAAGCTTCATATAAATATTTATATAATTATTGCGTACATAATGGAAATATTGTGCACGAATTTAAATAAATGGGAATAAAATTTTTGACATATTGTGTACCGAAATTCGACATTCTTGATATAAGATGTACATCTTCGGGAAATATTTACAATGCGAGAGGAGTTCGATTCTCGGAGAGAGAAATTTGCCTGGAAAAGTGGGATTTAATAATATAAGTGAAAGACTAGTGTTTTGCGTTATTGTTTTTTAACAATATTATATATCTTGTCGAAGGTACAATTCAAATATTGAATAAATTAATTTAATATCACTTTTTGTGGTCTGCAGGGGTTGGAATATACTGTAGGTTCGTGATGTGTTTCTGTCTCCTCTCTCGCTGAGGTTTGGTCTTTTGCTAGACCGGTTTTTCAGCCGCTCATCGTCTTCAGTAGCGCTGTGTTAGCAGTCACTGTTAGCACTTTGGAGGATGTTTTTTGGGGGGCATCCTCACTGCCACCACTGTCACTTTCACATATATTGTACCGTGGCCGCTCGCCATCTTCAGTAGCGCTGTGTAGTTGTAGTCACTTTCACAAGGTACTGTGTGACTTTCACACAAGTACACGTGAAAGTGACAGTGCTGCAGTGAGGATGCCCCCCAAAAAACATCCAAAGTGACTCTAACACAGCGCTACTGAAGATGGCGAGCGGCCGAAACCGAGGTCTGGCAAAAGACCAAACAGCGAACCTACAGTATTCCAACCCCTCGCAGACCACACAAGACAGGTATATCGAAATAAAATGAATTCCAAAGTCGAAATGTCGAATTACTTTCGTAATTATTGAATTTTCCTCTTTTGTTGCAGAACGCGGTATCCAAGAATCGATCTACAGGTCGCTGCCCGGAGTTCTTTTTCTGTTTTCGAGCTTCCTCGTCTTTTTCTTTTCGAAGAGAAACAATTGACGTCGCGAATGAAAAACAACGGAGTTAAAGATTTTCGTTTCACTTTAAAGAGTTAAGTGAAATTCTCCATCCGTTTCTATTTACGCTTTCGGTCTCCGCGTTATTTATTTCTCTTACTTAGCTCGCTGACAAAGTATTTTTTTTTTCTCAGTTTTATCGTAATTTTATTATTATAAATTGAAACGCGTCGTATCCGGTCTCCGGACTTACAACAACAACAACAACATCTTTTTACGTGTAATTTGTTTTTTTTGTTTTCGATCCGTTCGGAATGTCGGATTCATCGGAATCGCCGGTTCGGAATATTACAGCAGCAATTACAGTCGCCTACCGTCTTCGGTGTAATTCGATGTACAATTCGGTAATTTTCTCAGTTAATTTTGTTCAGGATTATTTCAGGCAGTTATCGTATTTATATTCTTATTCCAATTTACGTTTCCGCGATTAAAATTTATTGATAATAAAATTATTTTGAATTCGGTAATCTCTCACTGCACAGTGCTCACTCGAACTGAGATATCTCAGTGAGGATATTTCGACGTGGAAAAATTAACTACTGAAGACGGCGAGCGGCCGAAACTGGTCTAGCTAAATTTTTTTTCGTTTTTTTGTTTTTCCATCTACGATTTGTCAATATTGCATTTACGCGTTTTGAATTTTCAGTGTACTTAAAACGAACGTCTGTAGGGGCAAGAAACGCCCCGTAGGATTCGTCGTCCTAAAAATATTTAGTAAACAAATTTGTAGTTTTCGTTTCTCGTTTACAGACGCCAATGTGTTTTTTTTTACCGACACTATTTTTTTTTTTTCTTTTTTCAGTTGGTTTGTGTATTTTAGTTGTCTTCTATTGTATAGAAATAAATAAATCGGCCTGAGTTAGTACAACTGAATTACGAGTTTGTTTTTTTACCCGTTTATCCCTTTCGAATATAGTATTTCGGCTGTTACGAATATATAGGAAATACATAAGTGTATGTATTACGCATCGTGAAACATTGACGGATGATATTTTTTTATTCGCAAATTCGAATATATTCCGATATCGGGATTAGAGAGGAAGGGGAAAAATATGCGATCGCAATGAAAACACAACGCCGTTTTTATATAATAATAATAATTATAATAGTAAATTTATAATAACTGTTAAATATGTATTCGAAAGCATAAATTACGTCATAAATTAAAATTTTTATCCTAATATTTACAAAAAAATAATGTTCTTTCTGTCTTATCGCTAAATATTACTCCTCTGAGGAGATTTATTTTTGTATAAAAAAATAATACGCGAAATATTTTTAAAAATATTTTTAGTTAATCTATCGAACGTAATACATTATAGTGTTTATATATATATATATATGTATGAATGTCTAAAATATACAAAAAAAAAAAAAATTTGTTTTAATCTCGACTGGAAAGTCGAACGCTCTCTCTCTCTCGTCGAACGCGCTTTATCGTCTAATAAATACGATTAATTCTAGAAATAAAAACAAAGAAAAAAAAATAATATATAGAGAATAATAAATAGGTTGACTTTTCAGCTCGATTTGTACTTGGAATTGTAGAACGACAATGGGAAAGTGTGTGCCGGGATACAAAAAAACATTGCGGAAAATGACAAAAATAAGTATATAAACGGGGGATATCTGTGTCCGGCTTATTGACAATTGTTTAAATATTTAGTATGGATTTGTTTAAAAATTATCGTTGTCGCCAATTGTGCAAAATGTTGGTTTTAGGTCGCGCGGCGGCCGACAGATGGCGGCACACGACGCCCGTTGTTGGGCGATACAGAAGGCGTTGGGCCCGAAAAGAAAAATAATATATTATATAAAATGAATTATAATTCAGGTTTTCTACGTCGAACGCTGTTTTGGGGGTCTGTCGTTGTTCTTCCTCCATTTCGGCGTTTACACCACTGCCGCCGGCACTATAGCTCAAGGAGCGCACACAGAGAGAGCTCTCGATGACCTCCTCCTCCTCCTCCACCATGGATGACATCCTCCAGGAGGTGAGATTCTACGAAGGTACGGGACACGAACTCAAGAGTATGCTGTGCAGCGAGGCCATCTCGGTCCAATCCCTGCGCTCTCCGTTTATTATCACGTTCCTTATGCAGCCCCTGAAGTTCTCCCTCGACTGGAGGGTGCCGCTCGGTGCGTTGTCTGTGGAGGAGGGGGAAAAAATTAGTGAAATTTGTTGGAGGGCGGAAATAGAGAGAGAGAGAAGGGGTGGTCTGAAATAGTGTCGAAAAACGTACCCGGGAGTCCTCCTATGTAGAGGGGGCTGTTGGTCGTCGCCTGGGTTAGGTGTCCGTTGTCCGACAGCCAGTAGTGCCTCTCGACCGAATCGACCCTCAGGGTTAGCCTGTCGCCGTGGTATGTCGCCCTCAGCTTGTGCCACCTGTTGTCGCAGAGGGTCTGATAGTGGTGGCCGTTGTGGGACGACGACTCCTGGTGATCGGGTACGGCCAGTGAGAACGGCCGCCTATCGCCCATATCGCCGGCCACCAGGACCGATCTTCCGCCAGAGCCCAACTCGAGGCTGAGCGCCGGATAGCCCTGTTTTTCGGCCACCGAGACCAACACACCGGCAGTCTCCGAACTCTTGAACTCCAATTCCATCTCCTTCAGCTCGCCCACGTTGAAACGGGTCTCTGCGCAGAGGACGAACAGTATTATTATTATTATTATTCCGGGTATAGAGGACAAATGTTCCCAAGAAGTGGAAATTATCAAGTACATCGCGCCCCAACCCTCAACTTAAAGTCCAGGTAACTAAGACCTAAGAGGAGGAGTTCCTCCTCAAGAGGGGAATCGAAGAAAATTTGCCGGAAAAGTGGCGGCGGAGAGTTGTCGTCGATAATATCGGTGAATATATAGTAGATTAATAATTAAAGTTTTGTTTTTTAGCGAAATAAAATGAATTCCAAAGTCAAAATGTCGATTACTTTTTGGTACCCCTAATATAATGGCTTAACCCCTTCATTAGGTTAGGTTACGTTATGTTAGGTTAGATTGGGTTAGGTTATGTTAGGTTAGGTTAGCTTAGGTTAGGTTACGTTAGGTTAGGTTAGATTGGGTTAGGTTATGTTAGGTTAGGTTAGCTTAGGTGAGGTTAGGTTAGCTTAGGTTAAGTAAAGTTAGGTTAGGTTAGGTTGCCTAACATGAGTCGATAATATCGGTGAATATATAGTAGATTAATAATTAAAGTTTCTTTTTTAGCGAAATAAAATGAATTCCAAAGTCAAAATGTCGATTACTTTTGGTACCCCTAATATAATGGCTTAGCCCCTTCATTAGGTTAGGTTAGGTTAGGTTACGTTAGGTTAGGTTAGGTTAGGTTAGGTTAGGTTAGGTTAGGTTAGGTTAGGTTGCCTAACATGAGTCGATAATGTCGGTGAATATATAGTAGATTAATAATTAAAGTTTCTTTTTTAGCGAAATAAAATGAATTCGAAAGTAAAAATGTCGATTACTTTTGTGTACCCCTAATATAATGGCTTAGCCCCTTCATTATGTTAGGTTAGATTAGGTTAAGTTAGGTTAGGTTAGGTTAGGTTAGGTTGCCTAACATGAGCTCGAGACATGAGTCGATAATGTCGGTGAATATATAGTAGATTAATAATTAAAATTTTGTTTTTTGGCAAAATAAAATGAATTCCAAAGTCAAAATGTCGATTACTTTTCGGTACCCCTAATATAACCCCGTCATTAGGTTAGGTTAGGTTATGTTATGTTAGGTTAGCTTAGGTATAAGATGCATTCGGCTTCTCTCCAATGTCCCTCTTTCTGAATCACAATAATGGCCTTTATTCGGTCATCGTCGAACTCCTCAACAGGACGTCAACAGGAGCCGATCCTCGTCTTTTAACGGAAAAAGTCCGTAATATCGATATATCCGATGTATCGATAATATGAGATCGATTGTATGAGATCGATTGTATGAGATCGATTGTATGAGATCGATTGTATGAGATCGATTGTATGAGATCGATTGTATGAGATCGATTGTATGAGATCGATTGTATGAGATCGATTGTATGAGATCGATTGTATGAGATCGATTGTATGAGATCGATTTTTCCAAAAGCGATTTCCAGGGCGACAGAGAGTTTTGGTTGTTTTTTTTTTCGGCGTCAATTTTCTCCCTTCTCTCCAGGAACCGAAAAAAAAGAAATACCCGGAAGCTGTCGGCAGAAATTCTTCTTTTTCTTCGAAAATCGTCGCCCGATATGGTCGTGGGAAGATCGGCGGCCGTGAGGAGGCGGAGGACGGCCGTGCTCGGCGATCTGGACAGGACCATCGAGAAGATGGAACGGGATCTTCTAGCGGCGGTAAAATTCGGGGATTTTAGGGATTTCTAGGGGAGAAAGAGTGATGACGTCGCACAAGCGGGTAGGAATCGATAGTCCCAGAAACCGATTTTATATCGATATATCGAACCGATGTACGATGTCACGCTTCTATAAGTGTAATAATGATAATTGAATATTAATAAAATGAATTAATAATAAAAAAAATAGGTAAAACCGTAGTTTAACCCCCTCCCACATCGAACGATACATCGCAAGCCGGTAGAATCGATAGTTGCCGAAACCGATTTTATATCGATATATCGAACCGATGTACGATGTCACGCTTCTATAAGTGTAATAATAATTGAATATTAATAAAATGAATTTATAATAAAAATTACAGGTAAAACCGCAGTTTAACCCCCACATCGAGTGATACATCGCAAGCGGGTAGAATCGATAGTTCCCGAAACCGATTTTATATCGATATATCGAAGCGATGTACGATGTCACGCTTCTATAAGTGTAATAATAATAATTGAATATTAATAAAATGAATTAATAATAAAAACGAAAACCGCAGTAACCCCCCACATTGCATCGCAAGCCGGTAAACCGAAACCGATTTTATATCGATATATCGAACCGATGTACGATGTCACGCTTCTATAAGTGTAATAATCGAATAATGAATATTAATAAATCGATGACGATTCAATAAT
Organism: Lethocerus indicus; assembly: GCA_019843655.1. Lineage (NCBI taxonomy): Eukaryota > Metazoa > Arthropoda > Insecta > Hemiptera > Belostomatidae > Lethocerus > Lethocerus indicus. Next base: position 37,527,728 of record JACDQD010000002.1, read on the forward strand.
AAAAGAAAATAGGTAAAACCGCAGTTTAAACCCGCCACATCGAATGATACATCGCAAGCGGGTAGAATCGATAGTTCCAGAAACCGATTTTATATCGATATATCGAAGCGATGTACGATGTCAGGCTTCTATAAGTGTAATAATGATAATTGAATATTAATAAGATGAATTTATAATAAAAGAAAATAGGTAAAACCGCAGTTTAACCCCCGACATCGCAAGCGGTCAGTATCGATATTTCAGCCCTGAATATCGATATATCGAACTTCCCGAAACCTTAAGATAATATCTGTCCTTCAGAAGGAAGAGTGTCGCCCCGAAGAGCCGGAGTGCTGGGTCGAGACCGATATATCGGACGGCGAGATGGCCGCCCTCGTCGATCACCAGGAGTACAACAGGTACCTCATGGAAAAGGTAGATTTTTTACTTTCTTTCTTTCTTAAGTTTCTGATCAGTGTTTTTCCAGCCCCTTATATATATATATTTGTATATATCCGGCTTAAATCACTTGCGAGTACGATAATACCGGCGGCTCTTTAGGCCAATTAGGCCCCGTTGATTGTTCATCTTATTTTCTGTATAAACCCTCGTCGGGAAGGCGGAAACCTTCAAAGGAAAAGGCTTTTCCGGCCGCTCAAACCGCTTCAAAACCGAGCACAATATTGTTGGGCTTTTTGACAGAATAATAAATGCCGTTTGTTTTTTTTTTTAATTATTCAGGAGAAGAAGGCGACGAGGAGGGCCGGCGACGAAGGCGCGGGCGACGACGAGGAGCCGCCGGCCGCTTTGACGACCGCCGTCGTCGCCGCTTCCCCGGTTAATAGACAGAGGTAGTTTTTCCTCGGAAATTTATAATTATTAACTAAGAACAATTTCGGTTTCAATACTTTTTTTTTCCTTCCCCCCCGACAGCCCCAATGAAAGAGGGCCAAAAGAGGTGGCGGTTTCGAAGGATGAGGGAGGATGAGGAAAAGAAGAAGAAGAAGAGGATGGTACACCGAGCGACGCAGTGGGAACAGAAGGACGTGATGGCGGCTCTGAGGCGTTACCCGGTGCCGTCCTGGTGGAGGCCCAACAAGAGGAACAAGAACAGGAGGAAGTCGAGGACCGGGAAGAGGAAGGACGGGGAACAGCTCCAGGGACCGCCGCCGCCGCCGCCGCCCCCCAACAGCCCACGGCTACCGCCTCAGGGTCGTCCTAAACAGGTCGCCGGATACCCAATTCCAATAGGATAGAAATAATGAACTGAAAACTAAACTAAAAAAAAAAAAACTACTGTCCGTGAGCGGTCGGAAACGTTAACCGAAGATGAGAAGAATCCGCAGTACAGGCGACAGTGACAGTGCAGTGAGGACGTCGAAAGGTGGTACGCCGCTGCGAAGACCGGCGAACCGGGTCTCGCCGGTTCGGCCATTCGCCAGACCGCGGTTTCGGCCGCACGCCGTCTTCAGTAGCGCTGTGTCAGTGTCACGTTGGATATTTATTGAGCATTCTCACTGCACACTGTAACACCGTCACTTGTACTGAAGACGGCGAGAGCGGCCGAGAAACCGGTCTAGAAAAAGATCGAACCGTTGAGAGGAATCTACGGTATTCTAATCACGTCATACTAAGTAGGAAGATTTCGTACGTTTATGTCTCCTCTCGCCGGTTCGGTCTTTCGCCAGACCGGTTTCGGCCGCACGCCGTCTTCAGTAGCGCTGTGTCAGTGTCACTTTGGATGTTTACTGAGCATTCTCACTGCACACTGTAACACCGTCACTTGTACTGAAGACGGCGAGAGCGGCCGAGAAACCGGTCTAGAAAAAGACCGAACCGTTGAGATGAATCGACGGTATTCTAATACCGTCATACTAATCGTCATAGTGACGTAGGTAGATTTCGTACGTTTATGTCTCCTCTCGCCGGTTCGGCCTTTCGCCAGACCGGTTTCGGCCGCACGCCGTCTTCAGTAGCGCTGTGTCAGTGTCACTTTGGACGTTTACTGAGCATTCACTGTAACACCGTCACTTGTACTGAAGACGGCGAGCGGCCGAGAAACCGGTAGAAAGGCCGAACCGTTGAGATGAATCGACGGTATTCTAATACCGTCATACTAAATAGTGACGTAGGTAGATTTCGTACGTTTATGTCTCCTTTCGCGGTTCGGTCTTCGCCAGACCGGTTTCGGTCGCCGTCTTCAGTAGCGCTGTGTCAGTGTCACCTTGGACGTTTACTGAGCATTCTCACTGGTCACTTGTACTGAAGACGGCGAGAGCGGCCGAAAAACCGGTCTGGCGAAAGGCCGAAAACCGGAGGCGGAGAAATCTGCGTTAAATAGACCGTCCGATTGTCGGATTTGGATGATGCGCAGGCCCAACTGGAAGAAGATGGGACGCGCCCTTTCTGCCTACTTTTCGGGCCCTCCAAAGCCCGCCCTTCCACGAACAACGCCCTTCGGCAGTGGAGAAGAACGGCGGAACAACAAACCGGCGGCTCTCAACCGCAACAGGATTGCCAAAGAGAACCGCGTAAGTCTCCTCTCTATTATAGTCCGAGAGGAGTATATATATATATATATATATATATATATATATATATATATATATATATATATATATCTGTGTGTCCAGCGACTACTGAAGAGGATCCTGGCGATTGAGCACGGCCGAATAACCAGAAGCTTCTTCTAGTGCGGCATTTCCGGTCCAGGGACGGCCCCGGAACCGTTTCTGTTTTTCTTCTAAATAAAATTCCTATTCGATGCGATTTTGAGGTTTTTCTTTTGTGAGGGCATTCATCTCTCTCTCTCTCTCTCTCTCTCTCTCTCTCTCTCTCTCCCGTCTCTCTCTCTCTCTCTCTCTCTCTCTCTCTCTCTCTCTCTCTCTCTCTCTCTCTCTCTCTCTCTCTCTCTCTCTCTCTCTCTCTCTCTCTCTCTCTCTCTCTCTCTCTCTCTCTCTCTCTCTCTCTCTCTCTCTCTCTCTCTCTCTCTCTCTCTCTCTCTCTCTCTCTCTCTCTCTCTCTCTCTCTCTCTCTCTCTCTCTCTCTCTCTCTCTCTCTCTCTCTCTCTCTCTCTCTCTCTCTCTCTCTCTCTCTCTCCCCTAATCTTTCCCGTTCCCGACAGTCGAGATTCGTCCGAATTCGCCGAAAACTCCAAATGTCTAATGACCCTAAACTATCGGCTGGGAATGGTTTCAAATTTCGCCACGTGGTGGCCGGCTGGGACACCCTTCAATTTCGCCCCTTCGTTGGTGCGCCGTGTTCTGCCGCCGGGACCAAGGCGAAAATGAATCTGAAATGAAATGGCAATATTCCAAAAGTACTCACTGTAGACGGCGTAGGCGTCTCCGGCGAAATATGATCCGGTCTCGACTTGGGGAAAACACTGGCCGACGTTGTGGGCCGCCGATTTGCCGCCGACCAGGTCCTCGTCCTGCCTGTTGACGCGCAGACGCCGCAGACACCCCTTGAACCCTTCCACTTTCTGCAACTGAAGACGGAGCAGGGAAAACGTTAACGGGGTGCGGGGGAGAAATTTTCCGTGGAATATCCCGTAGGTTCCTGGTGTTTCTGATCTTCAGTAGCGCTGTGTTACTGTCGCTGTCAGTCTTCGGGGCATCCTCACTGTGTCACTTTCACTTGTGCTGAAGATGGCGATCAGCGGCCGAGTAACCGACAGTGACAGTACTGTGAAGATGCCCGAAAACATCCAAAGTGTTGACAGCGAGAGTAACAGCGCTACTGAAGATGGCGAGCGGCGAAACCCCGGTCCGGCGAAAGACCGATAGGAGAGACGCAAACATCACGACCCTACAAAAACATTAATCGATCCATTTTACGCCGACAATCGATTCTTGAAAGTCGACGCCGTAGTATCGATTGTTGGCGCCGTCCAGTTCATTGACCTGCCGTGATATAATTTCGGTAGAAATACGTACGCGAATAATATATTCAATATTTCAATTGTATTCGACAGAATAAATATATTTTTAAAAAAAAACAAAATACCTACTTAACCGAGAGTAAGACGGGATCAGAGTAACGACAGGGGTACCAACTGTAAGACCTTTACTCGAAAATTTTAGTCCGCGATCCGGAAAATTTGAAACGTTTTCATTCTTTTCAACGAACGAAAACCGGTTTTCGATTGTTAAATTTAATCGGTACGAAAAGTTGCGTCGAATATATATATATATATATATATATATATATATATATATATATATATATATATATATATATATAATTTCAATCATTGTAGTCGCGACAGGTATTATATATTATAATATATTCAGTGTCTTCTCAGAATTCCAAGTATGAATTCTGATCGTACAAATAGGGAAAAACCGTAAATTGATATTTTCTCAATCAGTGTCAATATATATATATATATATATATATATATATATATATATATATATATTAGAAATATATATAAAAAATATTGATGTCACATTTCATTGATTGGAACTTTCTTTTAGTGGCGTAATAGTCAAATTTTGCAAATAAATAATTGTAAAATAAATATCAGTCGATGTTGACGAGTTCAAAGTTGTCTGTTCCGTTGAATGCACACCAGTTGTCGACAGAATTTTATTCGTTTTACACAAATATTATACGCACAATATACAGAAAATCTATCGTAGGTATAAATTTATATTTAATTCAGTGTTTATTGGTCGCGAATAATGAGAACACTCCGATCACCGGTGCGAAAAGTTGCGTAGTTATATATATATATATATATATATAATTCAAAAATTATAGTAATTTTTAAAAAAGTAGTAGAATAAAAAAAACGAATTTGTAGCTTTAGATCGAAACAGAAATATTCGGTCCGACATTTCACAGTTGGCAAGACTGGCTCGTTCTTTTTTTTTGTGAACGATTCGTTCAGTAACGGAACAGCTACAGGGGCGAGCTCTAGGACGCGTTTGACCGGGGAGGTTACGCTTGTAGTCCGCTGTTATATCTGTAAGTAGCGCGTTATAGGAGAGTAATGTTGAAGCGCAAGGCGGATTCCCAAGTTCCGGCCGAGGAGAACGATCTCCTGCTAATTAAGCCTTTGGGGGCCGGCCAGGAGGTTGGACGGTCGTGCATAATGCTCGAATTCAAAGGTAAGAAGATCATGCTCGACTGCGGCATACACCCTGGCCTGTCGGGCATGGACGCTCTCCCCTTCGTCGATCTCGTCGACACCGACGAAATCGACCTCCTGCTAATATCCCACTTCCACCTGGACCACTGCGGAGCCCTGCCCTGGTTCCTGCTGAAGACCAGCTTCAGGGGCCGCTGTTTCATGACGCACGCGACCAAGGCCATCTACAGGTGGTTGGTCTCCGACTACATCAAGGTCAGCAACATATCGACCGAACAGATGCTCTACACGGAGAGCGATCTCGAGGCCAGCATGGACAAGATCGAGACGATCAATTTTCACGAAGAGAAGGACGTCGGCGGCGTCAAGTTCTGGGCGTACAACGCCGGGCACGTCTTGGGCGCGGCGATGTTCATGATCGAGATAGCCGGCGTCAAGATACTCTACACCGGAGATTTCTCCAGGCAGGAGGACCGACATCTGATGGCCGCCGAAATACCGACAGTGAGGCCCGATATACTCATAACCGAGGCCACGTACGGTACGCACATACACGAGAAGCGGGAAGAGCGAGAAATGAGGTTCACGTCGTTGGTGCACGATATCGTGACCCGCGGAGGCCGCTGTCTCATACCCGTCTTCGCCCTCGGCAGGGCCCAAGAGCTGCTCCTCATACTCGACGAATACTGGAGCCAGCACCAGGAACTGCACGACATACCGATCTATTACGCTTCTTCGCTGGCCAAGAAGTGCATGGCCGTCTATCAGACTTACGTCAACGCGATGAACGACAAGATCAAACGTCAGATAGCGATAAACAACCCGTTCGTTTTCAAACACATATCCAATCTCAAAGGTATCGACCAGTTCGACGATATCGGCCCTTGCGTTGTCATGGCGTCGCCGGGTATGATGCAGAGCGGCCTGTCGAGGGAACTGTTCGAGCTCTGGTGTACGGACTCGAAGAACGGCGTCATTATAGCCGGCTACTGCGTCGAAGGGACACTCGCCAAGACTATCTGACCGAACCCGAAGAGATAGTCACACTCAGCGGTCAGAAACTACATTTGAACATGTCCGTCGATTATATATCGTTTTCGGCCCACACGGACTACCAGCAGACGAGCGAGTTCATACGCCATCTGAAACCTCCCCACGTCGTTTTGGTCCACGGCGAACAGAACGAAATGAACAGGCTGAAGGCCGCCCTCCAGAGGGAGTACGAAAACGATCCCGACACCAACATCCAGCTGTACAACCCGAGGAACACGATAGCGGTCGAGCTCTATTTTCGCGGCGAGAAAACGGCTAAAGTGATGGGCAGCCTGGCCGTACAGAAGCCGAGACCCGGCGACAAAGTGGCCGGCATATTGGTCAAGCGCAATTTCAACTACCACCTACTTTCGGCCTCCGACCTGCCCAAATACACGAACCTCAGCGTCAGCAGCATCATGCAGCAGCAGGTCGTCCACTATTCGGGATCGTTGGCCGTGCTCAGGGCGACGCTGGCGCACGTCGCGTCGCCGCTCCAGCCGATCGACATGAAGAAGCTGAGGGCTTTCGACTGCATCGACGTCACAATCGAAAAGAACCTGGTGACCCTCCAGTGGGCGGCGAACCCGGTCAACGACATGTTCGCCGACTGCGTCCTGACGGCGATACTCGAATCCGATTCGGTCGATCCCCGCGTCAAGCCGGCCAACGTACACACGAAAATGGACCGGATGCACTTCAAGGAGTGCCTGATCGAAATGCTCCAGGACATGTTCGGCGAGGAGTGCGTACCGAAGATATTCAAGGGCGAAAAGCTCCACGTCACAGTCGACGACAAGCGCCAACATAGATTTACAGAACATGGTCGTCAAGTGCAAGGAGGATCCGATGCTGCAGCAGATTGTCGAAACTGCGATCAACAAACTGCACGAATCTTTACTGCCGCCATCGACCATCAATTCCAACGTAAATAAAGCTGCGCCCTCGTAAACCCTCGCGAGTATTCCGGGTATATAAGCGGTTCGATGGATGTTTCTACTCCTGTTGGAACGTTAAATACATACTTTGCCACCAAATAAAAACATTTTAAACTCCACAAATCGCTTACGGTTGTATCGATTCCAACATAAATCCACATAAGCCCCAAGCATATTTCTGTATGCACCAGAATTCTGATCGTACAAAAAGGGAAAAACCATAAATTGATATTTTCTCAATCAGTGTCAATATATATATATATATATATATATATATATATATATATATATATATATATATATGAAAGAATTTGCAAATAATATAAAAAATATCAATGTCACATTTCATTGATTGGAACTTTCTTGTAGCGGCGTAATAGTCAAATTTTGTAAATAAATAATTGTAAAATAGATTTGAGTCGATATTCCGAGTTCAAAGTTGTTTTTTTTTTTTTTGTTGCATTCAATTTATCGTACGTTTAAATTTATATTTAATTTACAGTTTATATCGGTCGCGAATAATGAAAATACTCCCGATCGCCAATGTCCGTCTATAGAAGGTTGGATCTGTTAATTATTTATATCTAAAAATATTTTTATAGCCTGTAAATATGTAACGTGTATATAAAAAAAAAAATCGTGTATTTTTAGGGTCATTAAATACGTGGTGTCGGACGACTTTGAAACAAGTCGTGCGTTTAAATTGTTCCTCGTGAAAGGTTTCTATATTTCAGTCTATTATTTCTATCGCTTCCATTACATTTCGATAGTTGTGTAAATAATTTTTTTTTTTTTTAATCTTAGCTCTGCTATTTACTTATACTGTAATTAAAATATTAGGAATGTAATCGTGGCAACAATAAAGACTTATTTACAATCGATTTCGTTCACGTTCGCCTTATTGATTTCCTATCCGGAAATACTTATATATTGATTGGGTCGGCAACTAAATCATTGCGGCTATCGCCGATAGATATATTTGTAATTGAAATATATTTGAAATATGCATGAAAAATACAGTCGTACTCTTACAACTGCACGATTACTTACTTCGATACGCAAACTTCCCGCTATCTATTTAATATTGTATGCGTTTGACATCGATTTAAACGAACATTATCGTTCGGGTGATTTTTGACTAAAAGACGTAAAAGAGATAGCGGAAAAGCTAAATGTATCCCGTACTTTCATCATCGAATCGTTGCCCGTAAATGTGTAAAATCCGCGATTATTTAGTTGACGACCCAATAGTTTGGTTGTTTTCAATGAAAAAAAAATTTTAAATTCGCTATCGAATTGAAAATATCGGCCCCTCAGACTCGGGCTCTAATTGTGCCAATTCGGAAATAAATAAGCGGCCCGTCGGAAAAAAATATCAAAACTTACGACTTGCTCCGGCAACGGTATACCGCCGGGAATTCCACCGATGTGCATTAAACTTCCGACGTTTATTTTCTTCGGCGTTTTAGTCTTTTCGGGATCGATCGAGTCCAATTTTAGAACCGTGTGTCGTCCCTGTTTTTCCAAAACCATCTGGAAAAATTCGTGAGTTTCAATAGTCGTAGGAATACAGTAAATGCGAGAAAATGGTTTAGATTCTGGCGAAAGAGAGTTAACGGAAACGCACCGATGCCTCGCAGACCAAAAAACAGGTACGTTGAACGAATAAAAGAACATTGTTTAGCCAATAAATAACGAATAAAGTTTATCCATTCGAATAATTTGTATTCGACTGCCTAGTCGGCAACAAATGCGTATAAATATCACTATAAGTGTGACACAGGTATTCTAAGAAAATAGATTGTCGGTAATAACAAAAATTTTGTTCTCAATTATCGAAAAGTTATTCGTTAATTTAGAAAATTTTTTTTTTTTTTAGAAAAAAATTGTACCACACAAATCCATCGTCCAAACTGAGTATTAAGTAACACGATGTATAAAGCTTAATGTAATGCAGTTTTATATTCGAATTTTTCATTTAATTTACCAAGTTTCGAGGGGAAAAGGTGTACATTCGTTAAATTTGAAAACCGAAGAACAGAAATGTTCTCATTGTATTTTATATCGTTTGCATCGTACGGAAAATTATACCTTGTGCCAGATTCCATCGTTGACGACGGCCTGAGAAGATATTTCGAATTTCTTCTTCGTCTTGACGACGATTTGTACCCTTCCGTTGCGGAGGCTGGCCATCATATAGTGCGGGTGTTTGCCCTTTCCTCCCTGGGGAGAAAATCGACGGGGTGAAAAATTGTCAAATTTCATTAACGTCATTAGACAAGATCCACGGAAAAAAAAGGTTTGTTGTCCGGACGCCGCTAGATATATCGAACGATTCCTTTCGTTGCCCTTGTAAGGGACCGTTCAGTCTGGATTCGGTCGGCGCGTGAGCACTGTTAATATTTTTGTATTATTATCGGGGCAACTAAGTAATCGCAGAATTCACCGACAAGTACATATTTTTAACTACATCAATATCTTTGCACAGATAAGCCGTAGATGGTTTCGAATGCGTATATAAGATACATTCAGCTTCTCTGCAATGTCCCAGTGTTGAACTATGGCGATCCGAATCACAATAATGGCCTTTATTCGGTCATCGTCGACCTCCTCCACTGGACGTCCGGAGCGTTCCTCGTCTTTTAACGAAAAAATCCACAATACGAGGTTAACATACAAACATTTTCGTAGGTTGAAAATAATTTTCAAAATAATATCGGGTGCTATACATATTTTTAAGTACGATTTTTCACGGATAAGATTCTTCGATACGTTATTATTATTTGGGGTCCTTTCTGAATAATTCGGTATCGAAATTACATCGACCGGTCGAACTGTGTGTGTGTGTGTGTAAAAACTAAAATGTGATGGACCGAAGCGAGCGTTTCAGTCGCATTTCGCTTATTTTATTTTCGCAAAGTCGTCAACGCCTCGTAAAAAGACGAGGAGCGCTCCTGATGACCTCGGGCGGAGGAGGTCGACGATGGCCGAATAAAGGCCGTTATTGCGATTCAGAAAAAGGGACATTGGAGAGAAGCCGAATGTATCTTATACCTGCATTCGAAACCATCTACAAAGATGTTGTTGAGGTACTTAAAAATATGTACAACGCCACTTGTCGGTGAATTCCCCAATTACTTAGTTGTCGACCCGATAGGTAAAATTTTTTAGTCGAATAAATTGATTTTTAACTTTAAAAAAATACATTTTCACTACTAATTTATGCGTTACAAGCTTTAACAGATTCATTTAACTGTTTGAATTTTGGAACCTCCCGAGGGTGGCCCCCTGGTGGCGGTTTCCGGAACTATTCGCTCATCCTTTCTTCAGTAAAGAAGGATCTTCTGGAAGGACTTTCGATTGGAATCTCCCCACGGTTCGGTTATGGAGAAAATCCGTTGAAAATAACGCGGTAAATTCCGAATCGCGACTCACGACAGTCAAGAAGAGGAGTCCGTTCGGATGGAAAGTCCTGAAATCGAGCTGTACTGTGAAGTTCCTCTGGAGCAGGCTCCGCTTCCTGAAGTTCACCTGCACCCTGGAATTGGCCGTATCGCCCAATTTGACGGCTCCCGGCTCAACGCTGTAGCTGGGCAGCTTGGTGCAGGTGGGCGGCGCCGGCCTCGGCGCTCCGGCCGCGCCCAAAGCGATGGCCACGCCCCCGACGCCGGCCACGCCCCCGACGCCGGCCGCCGCCTCCGCCCGTGTCGCCGGGCCGTGGCGGCCGATCGTCGCCTCTTCGAATCTCAACGCCTCGTCGAAACCCAGAATCCTGCAAAGCGCAATTTAACGTTCAATCAAATCCTATCCTATACCGAAACGCCGAACAAAAAGCCTCACTTTACCGCTACAAAAGCGTACCTCAAATCGCTCATCTCGCTTTCGAGAATGTTTTCAACGTGCGTTTCAGCTTAAGACGGGGTATATATACTAAATTATAAACAAATAAATTTTATCGGTTTAAAATTTACTGTACGAGCTACGGATGTTATCGGGTGTATTCCACACAACATATATATATATATATATATATATATATATATATATATATATATATATATATATACACGCTTTGAACAACGCAAAGAAATTAAATTTAACACTTCCGTAGAGTAACTAAAAAAAAAAAAAGAAAAAATAACCCGCCTAATTACAAAGGAATGTCAATCGCTGAACAAGTCGACGATATCGATTCAGCCGTATAAATCGATATGTCGATAACCTCTGTAGCCCCTACAGTAAATTTTAACCTAAATTATGTATTATAATATATAAATAAGTTATCAGTTTTTTTTTTATTAATTAACAAAATAAGATGAAAAATTATATAGAAATGAAGGTGCGATTTTATATAAATATATTGGGTTGGCAACTGAATAATGGCGGATTCTTCTAATCTTCGGTTGCGTGCACAATATTATTATATAATAATAGGGAATAGTTGAAATAAACATTTCAGAATACATTTCTATTATAGGTTTGAAGATTTAAACGTGCGTAAAAATATGAATAACGCCATATTTCCGTCAGAGCGACGAAACCCGCAATGACTTACTTGCCTACCCAATATATAAATATATATATATATATATATATATATATATATATATATCGTTTTTACTGCACAATCAACAAACAATTACACGATTTTACAGTTTTCTATCAGAGAAAACGCTTCAGAAAATTTTCAACCAAATTAGTTTACCGCAAAGAAAAGGTATTGGCAGAACTGTCCCAATTGTGCAATTGACGAAGAGCCATTGTTCTGTTACGTGTAATATAATTTTCTGTGTCAGCGAGCGGTCCTTTTATTTATTACTCTAAATAGTTTCTGCCCCTTCGTTTTGCTCAGCAGTACGCGGGTAAGTGTCAGATTCATTTTCTATACAAAATGTTTTTTGTACAAAAAAAAAAACTGGACTCCATATACATTCCCTCGTCGAGCGGATGAAAGCCGGCCGAAGAAAAATTATTACATTTTAAACTGTCTAATCGTTAGAAAATACTGTAATTCGACAGATTGGCGTACGCTAAATATCCGAGCGAAAATATATTTAATTCGCAAACATCGGTGGTTCAGTGGGAGAACACTTGCTTGTTCCAACAGCGGGGTACCCGGGTTCGATTCCTGGCCGATGTCAATTTTTTTATATTTTATATTTCGATTTCGGAAAAGGGTTTTTAGATTTTATACAGGTGTACGCAATACAAAATTTAATACTCCAATTCCGTAGATTGGCGGACGTTAGAATCCCCGTAGGAGGGGCAATAATTTGACGTTAAAACACCGTAGTAAATGCAATCAATTTTACGTTAAAATACCGTACGAAATGCATTATTTTTACGGGAAAACTGCATAAGAAATGCAATTTTCCTCAACATCGGTGGTTCAGTGGGAGAACACTTGCTTGTTCCAACAGCGGGGTACCCGGGTTCGATTCCTGGCCGATGTCAATTTTATATTTTATATTTCGATTTCGGAAAAGGGTTTTTAGATTTTATACAGGTGTACGCAATGCAAAATTTAATACTCCAAATCCGTAGATTGGCGGACGTTAGAATCCCGTAGGAGGCAATAATTTGACGTTAAACACCGTGTAAATGCAAATAAATTTTACGTTAAAATACCGTACGAAATGCATTATTTTTTGCATATGCAATTTAACATCGGACACCCCGTAGATTGACGTTAGGACCCCGTATAATTTGACGTTAAAACACCGTAGTAAATGCAACCAATTTTACGTTAAAACACCGTAGTAAAGGCAATTTTACGTTAAAATACCGTAAAATGCGTTGGACAAAACGAAATAGTTTCCGACTCCGACAAAAATAAAACGGACTTATTCATTTCTTTCCCTCGTCGAACGGATGAAAGAAAGCCGGCCGAAGAATATTGTTAAATTTTAAACTAATCGTTACAAAATACTATAATTCGACAGATTGGCGTACGCTAAATATCCGGACGAAATGAATTTAATTCGCAAACATCGGTGGTTCAGTGGGAGAACACCCACTTATTGTTGAGGGGAACCCGGGTTCGATTCCCGGCCGATGTCACTTTATTTTTTTTTTTAATATTTCCTATTCGGATTTTGGAAAAGGGTTTGATATTTTATACAGGCGTATGCGATAAAAAATTTAATACTCCAATTCCGTAGATTGGCGGACGTTAGAATCCCCGTAGGAGGGGCAATAATTTTTGACGTTGAAACACCGTAGGAAATGCAACGATTTTACGTTAGAATACCGTACGAAATGCGATAATTTTACGGGAAAACTGCATAAGAAATGCAATTTTCCACAAATGGAAAACCGAAATGCAACTATTTCCCGAACATCGGTGGTTCAGTGGGAGAACACTTGCTTGTTGCAACAGCGGGGTACCCGGGTTCGATTCCCGGCCGATGTCACTTTTTTTTTTCTTATATTTCATATTTCGATCGAAAACTTGCGAATTTTTATGAGGGCAGTCGTCACTGGAGAATACAATAAAAACAGAAATTTCTATTGGAACCGCTGGAACCAGCATGAAAATAATAAACTTTCACCGTCCCTAATGTAATGGGCATCCTCCATTGCTCACTGTGTGCATATTTTAACGCGTCTTGCTATCGCGTTTTTCGCTACTGAAGACGGCCGGCGGCCGAAACCGATCTGGCGAAAGACCTTCGAACCGGCGAGAGGGGTTTAATTTTTTTTTAATTATTCAGAAACCTCAAAAAAAAACCCCCCGTGTTGGGGCCCCTACTAATTGTCGACTTTAAAAGATTGTCAAATACAGCATTAGTCCAATTTTCAGAAAATATCCGTCCAAATATCCTCGATATCATATTCAATTCTAAATAAAAACGTATTCTCTGAATTGGCGATTCCCGAAGTTTAAATTCAGCCGCCTTTTTTAAGTCTCGATTGCAGCGCCGCCTGGCAGCGAGATTGTGCGTTACGGCCGTCCGGCTGGTTGTGTTGGCCATAAAAAAAATGTCATAAAACGTAGAAAACAAAAAACAGTACGGAACTGTAGATAATAGTGTAATTTGAAACTAGCTAAGTACTATAGTGGGAAAAAAAGAAAAGGTAATTAAAAAAAAAAATCTAGTTACCTCCCAGTCCGGGGATCGAACCCGAACCGGCCCGGTCCGGACGGTACGGGCGCGAACCAAAATTCTTAAAAACTTTTTATAATTTTTCCTATTAGGTTTTAAAATTTGAAAACTTAATTAAAATTTAATTCAGAGGCGAGCGGTCGCAAAAAATGTGGAACGCTTCACGATTTTGCGTGTCATCCTTGCGCAGGGGCCATGCTAATCTTCTCTGTATCGTTCCAATTTTAGTATATGTACCGCCGAAGCAAGTACATTAGAAAATTGGAATTTCGGGTTCTTATACGAGGCCCAGAACTGTATACGACCAAATAATTAATTATTGTTAATGTTGTGTTAATTACCAGTCAATTACCACGAGAAGACTCGTATCCCGTTCAAAGTGAAAAGTGAAAAAGTTCAGTGGCCGATCTATAGTGTTATAGTGATGTGGACGAGTATACACGACATGCCCCAGTGATAAGCCAACCGACACTCGGTATACAGCGATAGTGAACCCAAGTGGCAAGTGCTAAAGTGCAGTGCAGAGTGAATGAAGCGGCTCAAGTTCAAAGCAGGGTCATCTTATAGACGTATCTTATACGCATTAGAAACGGTACAATACGTTTTGCCAGAAAAAGAAATTTTAATTATTAATCTACTCTATATATTGACCGATATTATCGACAACTCTATGCCGCCACTTTATCGGCAAATTTTCGACAGATTTCCCCCCTCTTGAAGAGAACTCTCCTCAAGACCGAAATACAAATTATAAAAATTGTCTGGGTACACCTAAGTCTTATAGCTGGCGATTTAAAGCGTGAAAAATTATTGTCCTTACCTTGACTTTAAGTTGCAGACGTACGGGAGAATGTCCCGCTTCTTGGCAACATTCGGTGGAGACTGAACGTGGCGGAGAGCCGAAATCGTCCCCCGAGAGAGGACACATATGGCGAGAACTGTAATAAAAAACCTTTCCTCTCGGGACCATAAACCCCCCCAGCCTCCTATAATAAACCCTAGACTTGGGCCCTTTCGGGAACCCTTTCCAAATTCTTTTCTAACTTTACACTGGGAATATTTGTGAAAATATGAAAAACTCCGATTTTCGTCCCTCCTGTCGTCCTCTTCTCGCCGGTTCGACCTTTTTTTTCGCCAGACCGGTTTCGGCCGCTCGCCACATTCAGTAGCACTGCCCTTTGTATAAGGGCAACCATTAGGTGTACCCCAAAAGTAATCGACAATTTGATAAGATGTATTTCGGTCTTGAGAGGAGAGTTCCTCCTCAAGAGGAGAATCGAAAATTTGCCGTGGCGGCGGAGAGTTGTCGATATCGGTGAATATCATAGTAGATTAATAATTAAAGTTTCTTTTTTCAGCGAAATAAAATGAATTCCAAAGTCAAAATGTCGATTACTTTTGGGTACCCTTAATATAATGGCTTAGCCCCTTCATTAGGTTAGGTTAGGTTATGCTAGGTTAGGTTAGGTTAGGTTAGGTTAGGTTAGGTTACGTTAGGTTAGGTTAGATGAGGTTAGGTTAGGTTACGTTAGGTTAGGTTAGATGAGGTTAGGTTAGGTTACGTTAGGTTAGGTTAGATGAGGTTAGGTTAGGTTAGGTTAGGTTAGGTTAGGTTAGGTTAGGTTAGGTTAGGTTACGTTAGGTTAGGTTAGATGAGGTTAGGTTAGGTTACGTTAGGTTAGGTTAGATGAGGTTAGGTTAGGTTACGTTAGGTTAGGTTAGATGAGGTTAGGTTAGGTTAGATGAGGTTAGGTTAGGTTACGTTAGGTTAGGTTAGATGAGGTTAGGTTATATTAGGTTAGGTTAGGTTAGATGAGGTTAGGTTATGTTAGGTTCGGTTAGGTTAGGTTGCCCAACATGGGCTTCAATCTCGGCCTGAATGTCGGCCAAATCCTTTTTTCTGTCACCTATTGCCAGGGAACACACGAAATCTATAGTATTCCAGCCCCCCTCCCCCGCTCCTCCCCCGTAGTCCACAAAACAGGTATTCTAGATATTACTTTAGTGGAGAGAACTCACGCGTCGTTGAATATGGCGTCCTTGATGGTGCCGATGAGCGGCACGTTTGAGAACGTCCTGCCGGTGGCGTTGAAGCCGGGCGGTAGGCCGCCGAAGAATAGTGCTCCCGTCCTCTGGGCGGGGTCTTGGGCAGTGGGGGCCCTTCGGCGTGGTGGTGCGGCAGCTGTTCGTGGGGCTGGAGGGCGTCGTCGACGACCAGCTCCAGCCGGCGGCCGGCCCTACGCACGACGACGCTGTGCAGCCGGCCGTCGCCGTAGTCTGAGCCGACGCTGGCCACCCGGATCTCACCCCGGCCACCGTTCACCCTCACCTCGATCTGACCTCTCAGCAGGCTCACCGAATAGTAGCTGAGGCGCTCCTGCGTCAAGTGAAACTTCACTTAGTGTACAATCGACTATATGGCCAGTTATAGGTACAACGGCGGTTTGTTTGGATTAGTCTCACTCGATAAGGACGCCATCCAGTGACCCGTATCCGGCCTACAGAAAGTCTTTAGGCCAGGAAAGGGACTGAACCCTGAGTGGATATGGATGTGGAGAGAGGCGGGAATGGATTTTGCGACTTCTTCGACTGTCACGGGGTATGTTGAGGTCATTATGGATTGTTCGGTTAGAAACATACCCTGGGGGGGGGGGGGAGCATTAAGGATGGACAAAGGACTGGAATCTCTGGACGCCTTGGATGTCTCCTGGAGGAACCCCATAGCTCTCTATACCATATCGCTTTGTATACTGTCAGTTTGTTACTTAAGGTCAATTTCGATGTCCCGTTTCAGTAACGGCCTTAAGAGTCCAAATTTTCTGTTTAAGTCGATTCTTTTGAGTAGTTTATATATATATATATATATATATATATATATATATATATACGTGTCTTGTTATTGCGTTTTCTCCAACCCCTAGCAGACCACAAAACAGGTACGTTAAATACCAGCAGATAAATTAATTTACGACTAATCGACAAATTAATCGCTGATAATAATAACACTGTCCATTCGATAAATAGCGAATAAAGTTTATATATTCGAATAATTTGCACCACTGCGGTGTCGCCGAATTGTAGAGAATAACCAAAAAAGAAATTTTTATGGAAATTATTATTACGATGATGGTGATGATGATGATGATGATGAGGCCGGCTGTTAAATTATTATTATTATTATTATTATAAGAAGCTTAAAAATATTAATATAATTATTGAAAAATCAAAAACAGACAATACAAAAACTATTCAGATTAAATATATTTAATATATGTATATATATATATAAATATAGAACAGGTTCTAATGAAATGTTACCTCCTGTTCTATGAGGTTAGTGATCTCCTCTTTAGGTTCAGGTCCAGTCTGAAAAAACAGAGGGCCCAACGATTAGCGTGTAATTAATTTAATAAAAAAGGTGAAAAAACAAAAATAAATTAGATACAAAAGATTAATTAAGTAATTTATCCGCATTGCCATGTGTCCAGGGTTAGTGTGTCCACGCACCGGATTCTACGGGAAAATTTTCATTAGAAAGTTAAAAGAAAGTTTTTTATCCTACGGTTAGTGATAATGGTTTTTTTTTAAATGAAACATGCAAATACCGAAAAACCCCGATCTGTCCCGATTTTTAATTATTCGCTGAAAAAAAGTATGTTTTATTAGTCCACTATACGGTCAACGTACTCAACGACGCCCCGAAGACATTGAGGAGAGGGAAGACCAATAATTGTACGGTATTCCAAACCTTCCTATACCAGACAAGTGGCGTTCCGAACTAACTAAATAATCAATATCGTAACAGAAATTGATACTTTACACTATTTAATTTTTTCCCCAATAATATTAGTTTTTTTATCTACATTTACGCCGGTGGCGCGTTCAAATCACGTCCAAAAACGGGATTTTTTTTTGGAAAACGCGGTTTTCAGGCCAGGAATCGGCCGAAAAATGTGGTTCTCAGGCCCAAAAATTGTGTTTTTTGACGAAAAAATAGGCCGGAAAATGTGGTTTTTAGGCCCAAAAATGGGGTTTTTCGACGAAAATTCGACCGAAAAATGCGTTTTTAAGCTCAATAATGGGGTTTTTTTGACGAAAATTCGGACCAGAAATGCCGTTTTTAGGCCGAAATTCAGCCCAAAAATGCAGTTCTTAGACGCATAATTGGCCCAGGGTTTTTAGGCCTAAAAACGGTGTTTTTTGAAGAAAAATAGGCCCGAAACCGCACCGCATATGCGGTTTTTAGGCCCAAAAATCGGGTTTTTAGACGATATAATCGGTCCGAAAATGCAGTTTTAAGGCCTAGAAATGCCGTTTTTAGGCCTAACAAAGTGCGTATTAGGCGAAAAATCGGGCCAAAATGCGGTTTTTATGCGCAAAAATGGGGTTTTTGACGAAAAATCGACCGAAAAATGTGTTTTTAGGCTCAATAATGGGGTTTTAGGCGCAAAATCGGCCCTGAAATGTCGTTTTTAGGCCATAAAATGCGGGTTTTGAGGCGCAAGATTGGCCCAAAAATGATGTTTTTAGGCCGAAAAATGTGGGTTGTAGGTCCAAAATCGCACCGAAAATGGGATTTTTAGTTCCAAAAATGGGGTATTTTGACGAAAAATGTGTTTTTAGCCAATAATGGGGGTTTTTAGGCCTAAAAAAGTGCGTATTAGGCGAAAAAATCGGGCCAAAAATGCTGTTTTTAGGCGCGAAATCCGCCCAAAAATGCGGTTTTTAGGCCGAAAAACGGCGTTTTTGGACGAAAAATGGGCACGAAAATGCGGTTTTTATGCCGAAAAATAATATCACTTTTACGCCGTTCAAATCACCCGTTGCGGTTAATTTACAAGACAAATTGTGCGTTAGTGTATTTGAATGGCATCCATCTAAAATGGTAACGTTTCGTTTCATTCATCATTCATCTTTCATGCTCATTCTCCTGCAACATACGAGTCCTTCGAAGGTGGAGAGCATCAGGAGTGCGTTCTGCTGGAATGTCGAGAAGATGAAGCCGAAATTTCCCTTCTTCTTCAGGCTGTGCGAAGGCAGTTCTATGTAGCCATTGCCGTGGAAACCGGCCACCGTCAGGGGCTGTGACAAAAAAAAGGAAAACGGTTTAACATATTTTCCGTAGATTCTCCGTGCGTTTTCTGTCTCCTCCTCTCGCCGGTTTCGGTCTTTCGCCAGACCGGAGTTTCGGCCGCTCGCCATCTTCAGTAGCGCCGTGTTGGAGTCACTGTCGGCACTGTCGGACGTTTTTCCCGCACTGTCACTCGTTCTGTACGGGATGGCGAGCGGCCGAAACCGGTCTGGCGAAAGACCGAAACCGGCGAGAATTGGAAATTATTCTCAAATTGAGAAAATTCGGAGACGGAGAGAAGGGAGAGTAACGCTTTGTGAACATCTTTACATCTCAATTGTGGATGTAAAAACAAAATTTCAGGTCTGTTTTTAACAGGATACTGGAGGTAAAAACGCCAGGATTCAGGACAATTTTGAACGGAATAAACGCCGTTTGATTTTACGTCGCGATTTCGGGTGTAAAAACACGTCGAAAAACCACATTTTCGGGCCGATTTTATGACTGGAAACAGCATTTTTGGGCCGATTTTGCGCCTGAAAACAGGATTTTTTTGGGGGAAAATACGGTTTTCAGGCCCGAAATCGGCACGAAAATGCGCTTTCTAGACTTGGAATCGCCAAAAAAATGAGGTTCGAGAAACAAAATCGGGCCCAAAAAAGGCGGTTCCAATACGCGAAATAGGCCCAGAAATGCAGTTTTAAGACGCAAAATCGACCCGAAATGAGGTTTTAAGGCGCGAAATGGCCCAAAATGCGGCTTTTAGGCGCAAAATCCGCAAGAAAAAGAGTTTGTTAGATGCAAAATAGATCAATAAATGCTCTCTTCAGACGCAAAATCGGACCAATAATGCTGTGTTTAGGCACATTATGCGGTTTTAGGGCGCAAAACGGACCAATAATGCGCTATTTTACGCGCAAAATCGGACCAAATACGCTGTTTTTAGCCCCAAAAATGGAATTTTTAGACCCGAAATTGCTCTAAATGCGGTTTTTAGGCCCAAAAATGGCATTTTTAGACCCGAAATTGCTCTAAATGCGGTTTTTAGGCCCAAAAATGGCATTTTTAGACGTTTAATTGGCCCAAAAATGCGGTTTTTAGCCCCAAAAATGGAATTTTTAGACCCGAAATTGCTCTAAATGCGGTTTTTAGCACCAAAAATGGCATTCTTGGGCGTAAAGATAGCCCCAAATGCAGTTTTTAGCCCCAAAAATGGCATTTTTAGACCCGAAATTTATCCGAAAATGGGGTTTTTAGCCCCACAACTGGTATATTTGGACGTAAAATTGGCCCCTAAATGCGGTTTTTAGGCCCAAAAATGGCATTTTTGCACGTCAAATTTGCCCCTAAATGCGTTTTTTAGACCCAAAAATTACATTTTTAGACGCAAAATTGTCCCTATAATGAGGTTTTTAAGCCCAAAAATGGCATTTTTAGGTGAAAAACCAGTCTAAGAATGCGGTTTTTAGCCGAAAAATGGCATTTATGGACGTTAAACTGGCCCTATAATGCGGTTTTTAGGCCCAAAAATGACATTTTTAAACGACAAATCAGCCCAAAAATGCGGTTTTTAGCACAAAAAATGATAATTTTGGACGTAAAACTGTGAGTTACACTTGCCCCTAAAAGGGCGGGTCGAAAATCGAAAATTTAGGTTTTTCGAAAATTTTCACAGATCGATCCCATATTCCACCCACAAGTGTACTAAAATGAGTTACACTTGCCCCTAAAAGGGCGGGTCGAAAATCGAAAATTTAGGTTTTTCGAAAATTTTCACAGATCGATCCCATATTCCACCCACAAGTGTACTAAAATGAGTTACACTTGCCCCTAAAAGGGCGGGTCGAAAATCGAAAATTTAGGTTTTTCGAAAATTTTCACAGATCGATCCCATATTCCACCCACAAGTGTACTAAAATGAGTTACACTTGCCCCTAAAAGGGCGGGTCGAAAATCGAAAATTTAGGTTTTTCGAAAATTTTCACAGATCGATCCCATATTCCACCCACAAGTGTACTAAAATGAGTTACACTTGCCCCTAAAAGGGCGGGTCGAAAATCGAAAATTTAGGTTTTTCGAAAATTTTCACAGATCGATCCCATATTCCACCCACAAGTGTACTAAAATGAGTTACACTTGCCCCTAAAAGGGCGGGTCGAAAATCGAAAATTTAGGTTTTTCGAAAATTTTCACAGATCGATCCCATATTCCACCCACAAGTGTACTAAAATGAGTTACACTTGCCCCTAAAAGGGCGGGTCGAAAATCGAAAATTTAGGTTTTTCGAAAATTTTCACAGATCGATCCCATATTCCACCCACAAGTGTACTAAAATGAGTTACACTTGCCCCTAAAAGGGCGGGTCGAAAATCGAAAATTTAGGTTTTTCGAAAATTTTCACAGATCGATCCCATATTCCACCCACAAGTGTACTAAAATGAGTTACACTTGCCCCTAAAAGGGCGGGTCGAAAATCGAAAATTTAGGTTTTTCGAAAATTTTCACAGATCGATCCCATATTCCACCCACAAGTGTACTAAAATGAGTTACACTTGCCCCTAAAAGGGCGGGTCGAAAATCGAAAATTTAGGTTTTTCGAAAATTTTCGCAGATCGATCCCATATTCCACCCACAAGTGTACTAAAATGAGTTACACTTGCCCCTAAAAGGGCGGGTCGAAAATCGAAAATTTAGGTTTTTCGAAAATTTTCACAGATCGATCCCATATTCCACCCACAAGTGTACTAAAATGAGTTACACTTGCCCCTAAAAGGGCGGGTCGAAAATCGAAAATTTAGGTTTTTCGAAAATTTTCACAGATCGATCCCATATTCCACCCACAAGTGTACTAAAATGAGTTACACTTGCCCCTAAAAGGGCGGGTCGAAAATCGAAAATTTAGGTTTTTCGAAAATTTTCACAGATCGATCCCATATTCCACCCACAAGTGTACTAAAATGAGTTACACTTGCCCCTAAAAGGGCGGGTCGAAAATCGAAAATTTAGGTTTTTCGAAAATTTTCACAGATCGATCCCATATTCCACCCACAAGTGTACTAAAATGAGTTACACTTGCCCCTAAAAGGGCGGGTCGAAAATCGAAAATTTAGGTTTTTCGAAAATTTTCACAGATCGATCCCATATTCCACCCACAAGTGTACTAAAATGAGTTACACTTGCCCCTAAAAGGGCGGGTCGAAAATCGAAAATTTAGGTTTTTCGAAAATTTTCGCAGATCGATCCCATATTCCACCCACAAGTGTACCAATGTGAGTTACACTTGCCCCTAAAAGGGCGGGTCGAAAATCGAAAATTTAGGTTTTTCGAAAATTTTCGCAGATCGATCCCATATTCCACCCACAAGTGTACTAAAATGAGTTACACTTGCCCCTAAAAGGGCGGGTCGAAAATCGAAAATTTAGGTTTTTCGAAAATTTTCACAGATCGATCCCATATTCCACCCACAAGTGTACTAAAATGAGTTACACTTGCCCCTAAAAGGGCGGGTCGAAAATCGAAAATTTAGGTTTTTCGAAAATTTTCACAGATCGATCCCATATTCCACCCACAAGTGTACTAAAATGAGTTACACTTGCCCCTAAAAGGGCGGGTCGAAAATCGAAAATTTAGGTTTTTCGAAAATTTTCACAGATCGGTCCCATATTCCACCCACAAGTGTACTACTAAAATGAGTTACACTTGCCCCTAAAAGGGCGGGTCGAAAATCGAAAATTTAGGTTTTTCGAAAATTTTCACAGATCGATCCCATATTCCACCCACAAGTGTACTAAAATGAGTTACACTTGCCCCTAAAAGGGCGGGTCGAAAATCGAAAATTTAGGTTTTTCGAAAATTTTCACAGATCGATCCCATATTCCACCCACAAGTGTACTAAAATGAGTTACACTTGCCCCTAAAAGGGCGGGTCGAAAATCGAAAATTTAGGTTTTTCGAAAATTTTCGCAGATCGATCCCATATTCCACCCACAAGTGTACTAAAATGAGTTACACTTGCCCCTTAAAGGGCGGGTCGAAAATCGAAAATTTAGGTTTTTCGAAAATTTTCACAGATCGATCCCATATTCCACCCACAAGTGTACTAAAATGAGTTACACTTGCCCCTAAAAGGGCGGGTCGAAAATCGAAAATTTAGGTTTTTCGAAAATTTTCACAGATCGATCCCATATTCCACCCACAAGTGTACTAAAATGAGTTACACTTGCCCCTAAAAGGGCGGGTCGAAAATCGAAAATTTAGGTTTTTCGAAAATTTTCGCAGATCGATCCCATATTCCACCCACAAGTGTACCAAAGTGAGTTACACTTGCCCCTGAAACGGCGGGTTGAAAATCGAAAATTTAGGTTTTTCGAAAATTTTCGCAGATTTTCGATATTCCACCCACAAGTTACACTTGCCCCTAAAGGGCGGGTCTCGAAAATTTAGGTTTTTCCAGATCGATTATGTTGCTAAAAATAAAATTTCAATTTTACGTCAAAAAATGTCATTTTTTGGGCTAAAAGCTGCATTTATGGGCTGATTTTTTGCCTAAATATGCTATTTTTGGGCCTAAAAACCGCATTATAGGGTCAATTTAATGTCCAAAAATGCCATTTTTGGGCTAAAAACCGCATTTTTTGGTTGATTTTTTGTATAAATATGCCATTTTTGGTCTTAAAAATCGAATTTAGGGGCATATTTGACGTGCAAAAATGCCATTTTTGGGCCTAAAAACCACATTTAGGGGCAAATTTAGCGTCTAAAAATGCCATTTTTGAGCCTAAAAACCGCATTTTCGTACCAATTTCGGGTCTAAAAATGCCATTTTTAGTGCTAAAAACAGCATTTTTGGGTAATTTTACGTCCAAACATGCCATTTTTGGGGCTAAAACCGTATTTTCGGACCAATTTCGGGTCTAAAAATGCCATTTTTGGTGCTAAAAACCGCATTTTTGGGCCAATTAAACGTCCAATAATGCCGTTTTTGGGGCTAAAAACCGCATTTTCGGACCAATTACGGGTTTAAAAATGTAATTTTTGGGTCTAAAATCGTATTGAGGGGCAAATTTGACGTGCATAAATACCATTTTTTTTGCTAAAAACCGCATTTTTGGGTTAATTTTACGTCCTAATATGCCATTTTTGGGACTAAAAACCCCTTTTTCGGACCAATTTCGGGTCTAAAAATGCCATTTTTGGGGCTAAAAACTGCATTTTGGGCCTAATTTTACGCCTAAGAATGCCATTTTTGGTGCTAAAAACCGTATTTTCGGGTCAATTTTACGTCCTAATATGCCATTTTGGAGGCTAAAAACCCCTTTTTCGGAACAATTTCGGGTCTAATAGTGCCATTTTTGGGGCTAAAAACTGCTTTTTGGGCCAATAAAACGTCCAAAAATGCCGTTTTTGGGGCTAAAAACCGCATTTTCGGACCAATTTCGGGTCTAAAACGCCTAGGAATGCCATTTTTGGTGCTAAAAACCGTATTTTTGTGCCAATTTTTAATCAAAAAATGCCATTTTTGGGGCTAAAAGTTGTATTTACGGGCAAACTTTACCTGCAAAAATGCCATTTTTGTGCCTCAAAACGTAAAATTAACCTAAAAATGCGGTTTTTAGCCAAAAAAAGCCATTTTTAGACCCGAAATTGTTCCGAAAATGGCATTTTTGCACGTCAAATTTGCCCCTAAATGCGACTTTTAGACCCAAAAATTGCATTTTTAGACGCAAAATTGACCCTATAATGCGATTTTTAAGCCCAAAAATGGCATTTTTAGACGAAAAATCAGCCCAAAAATGCTGTTTCTAGCCCCTAAAATGGGGGCGAAATTTTTGAGCGAATTTTGAGTCTAGAAATGCTATTTGGGGGCTAAAAACCGCATTTATGGGTCAATTTTGCGTCCAAAAATGCCATCATTGGGGTTAAAAATCGCAATTGTGGCACATTTTACGTGCAAAAATGCCATTTTTGGTCATAGAGACTCTATTTTTGGGCTGAAAAACGGCATTTTTGCGCCTGAGAACCCTATTTTCGGGCTTAGAAATCACATTTTTGGGCCTAGAAACCGGATTATAGGGCCAATTTTACCTGCAAAAATGCCATTTTTGGAGCTAAAACCGCATTTAGGGGCATATTGTGCGTGCAAAAATGCCATTTTTGGGCCTAATAACCGCATTTTCGGACCAAATTCCGGCCTGAAAACACAATTTACGTTGCTAAAAACAGCATGTTTGGGCCTAAAAACCGCATTTTTGGGTCAATTTTGCGTCCAAAAATGCCATTTTTGGGGTTAAAAATCGCATTTGTGGCACATTTTACGTTCGAAAATGCCATTTTTGGGTATAGAGACTCTATTTTTGGGCTGAAAAACGGCATTTTGCGCCTGAGAACCCTATTTTCGGGCTTAGAAATCACATTTTGGGCCTAGATACCGGATTATAGGGCATCATTTTGCGTGCAAAAATGCCATTTTTGGGCCTAAAACCGCATTTTCGGACCAATTTCCGGCCTGAAACACAATTTTTGCTAAAATGCATTTTGGGCCTAAAACCGCATTTTAGGGTCAATTTTGCGTCCAAAATGCCATTTTTGGGGCTTAGAAATCGCATTTTGGGCTAAAAATCGCATTTTCGTGAAGTCATATAAATTTGACATCGCAATGTGTAATGAGGAGGAGGTGGAGGAGACTGACCTTCTTGGAACAGGAAGGCTGGACGCCCCAGTACCTGCCCTTGAGCAGGTTGTAGCCCTCCTGTGATATCTGTAGGCTGTTCAGACAGCCGAGGAACGGCTGCGGCAGCCGGTAGCCGTCGAAAGTGTCCAGCCTCTGTCCGGGAGGCAGACCGCCGATGTAGTAGATCGCCGAAGAGAGATCGGGGATC
Organism: Lethocerus indicus; assembly: GCA_019843655.1. Taxonomy (NCBI): domain Eukaryota; kingdom Metazoa; phylum Arthropoda; class Insecta; order Hemiptera; family Belostomatidae; genus Lethocerus; species Lethocerus indicus. The sequence continues at coordinate 37,553,830 of JACDQD010000002.1, forward strand.
TGGTCAAGGCTGGACGGGAGGTCGTACGGCGAGCCTATCTTCTTGACGCCCTCAACGTCCAACAGACCTGCAGGCCGGAATTAATTAGAGAGATAAATAAGAGGGAGAGAGGGAGGAGAGGGAGAGGGAGGGAGGGAGAGGGAGAGGGAGGGAGAGAGGGAGAGGGAGAGGGAGTACAAATACCCTGTTCGACGTTCCTCGACCTCTGGAAATAGCGGCTGGCCTGTATCGTCGTCCAGTTGCCCGTATTGTACTTGCCCTCCGTCTCTATCTCCAGCACGTGGGTGCCGTAGCTGATCCTGAAGACGACGTGACCGCGCTGCAGAGTCAACGAGATATAGCTACCCTGTAATATATATAAAAAGTGTCACTCGGTTTTCAATTAAACGCTATTTATAACTGGGTAATTGAATTTCGATGTAGGCGACACCGCTACTGAAGACGGCGAGCGGCCGGAACCGGCGGTAGGGGCGCGAAATCTACGGTTTCAAGCCCAATTTCAAACGCGGTTACGGAAGTTCTGAGGCCCCCACTTAACGGGGGCAATTGCGGAAATTTGCAATTTCGTCACACTTGTCCGTACTCACCGGCTTATACCGGATTATAGGGTCAATTTTGCGTCTAAAAGTGCAATTTTTGGGTCTAAAAATCGCATTTAGGGGCAAATTTGACGTGCAAAAATGCCATTTTTGGGGGGTAAAAACCGCATTTTCGGACCAATTTCGGGTCTAAAAATTCCATTTTTGTTGCTAAAAACCGCATTTTTGGACCAATTTTTCGTCTAAAAACGCCATTTTGGGCCTAAAACCGCATTTTCGGACCAATTTCGGGTCTCAAAATTCCATTTTTGTTGCTAAAAACCGCATTTTTGGGCCAATTTTTCGTCTAAAAACGCCATTTTTGGGCCAAAAACCGCATTATAGGGCCAATTTAACGTCTAAAAATGCAATTTTGGGTCTAAAAACCGCATTATAGGGCCAATTTAACGTCTAAAAATGCAATTTTTGGGTCTAAAAATCGCATTTAGGGGCAAATTTGACGTGCAAAAATGCCATTTTTGGGGGGTAAAAACCGCATTTTCGGACCAATTTCGGGTCTAAAAATTCCATTTTTGTTGCTAAAAACCGCATTTTTGGGCCAATTTTTCGTCTAAAAACGCCATTTTTGGGCCCAAAAACCGCATTATAGGGCCAATTTAACGTCCAAAAATGCCATTTTTGGGGCTAAAAACCGCATAATAGGGTCAATTCTGCGTCTAAAAAAAATGCCATTTTCGCTACTGAAGACGGCGAGCGGCCGAAACCGGCGGGAGGACGCGAAATCAACGGTTTCAAGCCCCATTTACGGGAGGTTCTGAGGCCCCGCACTACGGAAATTTGCACTTTTTCACACTTGTCCGTACTAACCGGCTGTTTGGCGACGGCCAGGAAGAGGAGGGCGTCGTGGTCGAACGTCTTGATCCTGAGCGTGACGCTGAACAGGTACTTGTTGTAGGCCCCGTGCTGTCGTGGTTCAGCACCACGTAACCGTCGCCGGTGAACGTGTACGAAGAATCGTACCAGGCGGTTCCAGCACTGGCGGAATGGGAAGAAAAAAAAAAATTAGTTTTCGACTACCGTGGTTTCGTGATGTTTCTGTCCTCCTCACGCCGGTTTGGCCTTTCGCCAGACCGGTTTCTCGGCCGCCGCTCGCCATCTTCAGTAGCGCTGTGTCACTGTCGGCACTTTGGATGTCACTTTCACATGTACTGTCACAAGTACTAATGAAGATGGCGAGCAGCGGCCCAGAAATCGGTCCGAGTACAAGTGACAGTGACAGTAACACCGCTACTGAAGATGGCGAGCGGCCGACACCCCGGTCAAACCGGCGATAGGAGGACAGAAACATCACGAACCTACATGGAAAAAAAAAATTTGTCACAATAAATATCCGAAATAGACGAAATTCGACCTCGACGGTGACAGTGAAGGACCTTATTTGGCAACTAAATAATTGCGGAATTCACCAACAAGCGGGGTCGTACATATTTTTTAAGTACGTCAACATTATTGCACGGACAAGCCGTATAAGATACATTCGGCATCTCCTCAATGTCCCGGTGTTGAACTGCGGCGATCCGAATCGCAATAGTGGGGCTTTATTCGGCCTCCGCTGGACGTCCTCGTCTTTCGACGAAAAGTGTACCGACACCGCCGTTCTTTTCAACGCTTCTACGGCCATTTCGATGGCAAATATTTCTGAGAAAGGGCCACAGATAATGACGTATCTTATCCGTGAAAAAAAAAACATTGTCGTGCAGGCGCACTTGACACTATGAACAATGGCCGCTCGTTGTCAATTATTAGTCTGTTTCGGACCCGATAACGGCTTACGGTTGATTCGGCCGCTCGCCCCCAGTCTTCAGTAGCGAAAGGCACGGCGGAGACCGCGCGGTACAGGCGGAATTTCGTGGCACCGCCGTCCTTTTAAGGCTTAAAGAAACTTCGTTTCACCGTCTTTCAGCTTTTAATGGACCAATCGAAGAATCTGATGACCGGGGCGAAGATGTACAACGCCGTATTGTGTTGGCGAATTCCGCAATTCGCTTGGTCAGGCGACAGGTAGAAGCTGGCCGGCGGGTGTTTTACCCTTCTATGCAGGCCGTGCAGGCGTTGGGGTTCTGAGTCCTGAAATTCCAGAGTCCGACCGGCCTGCCGTTGAGCTGCAGCTGGTGCAGGCAGCCGATCAGGCCCGGCTGGGTGCTGAGCAGGTGAGGGTGGTGCCTCCTGTCGGCGCCGCCAACCCAGAGACGGTCGCCGGGGCCGACGTCCAGCCAGCCCCAGCCGCCCGTCGAGGAGTTCACGGCCGGCGGGTAGTTGGCCAAGGACTCGTTGGACGGTGCCACCTGAGGACGGACCCAAAGCCGGCCGACGTTGCCCATCCTGCAGAGGGTAATGTACAGACCAGAGAGAGAGAGAGAGAGAGAGAGAGAGAGAGAGAGAGAGAGAGAGAGAGAGAGAGAGAGAGAGAGAGAGAGAGAGAGAGAGGAACAGTCAGTTCAGATGGACGAACCGGAACGGAGTAGGAGATGAAAAAATGTATCCGGGCTGAGAAAATACAGGAATTATCGTTAAAAGGAATATATAATACGCGCTACTTAGATGGGCCGTGGTTTTATTTTGGATCCGAGTGATTTTGAGGCGCCAAAAAGTGCCTTTGGGAAGGCGGCGGGGGGGGGGGTTTATTAAATTACCAACTACTGTGGTGAAGGATTTTTTTTTTTTTTCCCAATTCTAATCCCCGGATTCAAAATGTATTTTTATACAGCCGATAGTTTAGTGTCAGTACAAATGGGTAATTACCCCAACACACCCCGACAGTCGGCCGAGTCGCCCAAATACTTCCTCAAATTCCATTCCCTCCTCTCTCTCTCTCTCTCCACGTCCAAATCCACCCCTGTTCAGTCCCTTTCCTCTTTTACCCGTCCGTTGTCGGCCCAGAGACTTTCTGCAGGCCAAAACTACCCCCACTGGGGGGTGGGATGGCGTCCTCAACCGAGTGAAACCGAATGAACGGACCGGCACTTGTGCCTATATAACTGTATTTGTACAGTGAATAAAGTTAAAAAAAAAAAAAACCCACAAACCTTTCAGCTTCCACTCTGTACCAGTGCTGGTCGTAGCTGAGGTCGCCGGCCGTCTGGATGTGGTGCGAATTGGTCACTTCGCCGATTCCGCCGCCAACGCTCCAGACGAATCTCATTTTCCTGTTCACCATCTCAACGGCCACGAAGTCTTCCTGACGGGGGGAGGAGGGGAAAAAAAAAACAGAATTTTATACGACGTACAGAGTTGGAATTACAAAGAAAATGCTATCGGGGCCGGCAACTGAGTCATTGCGGATTTCGTCTCTATTAGACGGAGATTACGGCGTTATCTGTATTTTTACTCAAATTTACACCTTCAAACCTGTAATAGAGCAGGGGCCGGCAACCATTTTCGGCTTTTACGAGTAGAAATATTATTAAAAATAAATATAGAAAGTTTTTTTTTTTTTTTTTTATTTTTATTTTTTTTTTTTGTCGGAGAACAAAAATTTTATAATTCTTAAAAGGGGGGGAAAAAAAAAAACTTTTTTTTTCTGTAAATTTTCATCCCTCGACCTCGTTCTACGTTTCGATTTTATGCGAAAATGTCCGTTCGCCTAAAATGGGCGCTCCGAAAAAAATAATACGAAATCGGGAAATTCGTTTTACGGCAGATTCGAATAAAAACCGCGATTTGGATTGTTGTAAATTGTCCGCCGCTTTTACAACAAGGGATTATAGAGGATTTTTCAAATATCTTGAAAATCTTCAAACCGAAAAGTTTCATCCCTTTAATTTTCGCGGCGGCTCGATAAAAGGTGACTTTTAATTTGAAAATTGGGAAAAATGAAAATAACTATTAGTTCAATAGACCTGTTTTGTGGTCAGCGTGGGGGTTGTCGAATACACAGCGTAGTTTCCGTGACGTTTCTGTGTCTCCTCTCTGGCCGCGGTTCGGTCTTTCGCCAGACCGGGGTTTCGGCCGCTCGCCATCTTCAATAGCGCGCTGTGTGTCAGTCGCTGTCAGAACTTTGGATATTTTTTTTTGGGGGCATCAGTACTTTCACATGTACTGCGACTTTTTCACATTGAAAGTGACCAAAACATCAAAGTGCTGACGGTGACTGACACACAGCGCTACTGAAGATGGCGAGCGGCCGAAACCCTGTCTGGCAAAAGACCAACACCAGAAACACAGCGAGGAAACAACTATTTTACTTCGGCGTCAGATTCAGAAACATCACGAACCTTTGTTGACAACTAAAATAACGCACCGAATCTGAGGGGGCGCGCGCGAAGAATCCGCAATTATTTAGTTGCCAACACGATAATAACAATAATAACGATAATAACGGACGGCAGAAGTGGCTCACTTTCGTAGAACTGGGAAGATAGAAGAGTAGGGCGTCCCTCAACTGCGAACTGATGGCGTAGGTGAGCACTATCGAGGTCATAGTGCTCGGCTCCAGGTTCGAAGGCTCGTAAGTGCGAACGCAGCTTCCTCCAGAATCGCCGATGCTCGTCATAGACAGCCGAATCTATAAAATAATAATCACTATTATTATTGTCAATAATGATTTATCACAATTGCGGGTAGACGGCAGGCTGTTACGACGGCCGAACGATAGACCGGTTTCGGCCGTCCGCCGTCTTCAGTAGCACTTCGGCGTCTCGCTGTGGTTGGGTCAAAAGTTGCCTTTCTTTTCCAGTCCTCAGTCATACAATTGGGAACTACTCGCCAAAACTGTATTTTAAATGTATCCGAAAGATAAATAAACGATCCGGTCCCGTACTATTTGATAACGCTTATCTCTTATCTCTTAGGCTGTAAAATACGTTGAAAGTCCGATTATTACCGCGTAAAAGTCATTAATACGAATTAACGCAGACGGACTCAGATAAGCGGCTTTTGAATGAATTTAAAAAAAAATAAATAAATAAAATCTACGCTACCGAAAAACATAAAAATTCATGTCTAAAAGAATATAAATGCAGTTAAGGCCGATGGGCCGGAAACGCATGCGGTAATCACCGTCTGTATATATCGTTGTATCGTTACAATATTTGTGTTTAAAGTAATACAAAATTATTATGTATCGTGTACCCAATGTATATATATTAGGTGTACCCAAGAGAATCGACACATAAAAGAAATTCCGAAGTCAAAATGTCAATTACTTTCGTGTGCCACGAAACGAGGTGGCCTTGGCGGGGGCGGCGTAAAGTGGGGGGCTACGAAGACGGCGAACGGCCGAAACCAGTCTGTTGTTAATACTCGATTATTTTTACTGGCGGCGGACCCTACATTTTCAGCGTTGTGTCGCGCCAGCGTTATCTTGTTCCTGAGCTCTTCCAGTCTGGAGGCCATCGTGGAATTCCAGTCGGCGAAGAAGGCGCTCTCCTTAATAGTCGCCGTCAGCTTGTCGGCCATGTCCTTCGTCCTCTTGTTGTTCGCCTGGGCTTTCATCACTGGATTTTGAACAAAAAGTCCGATAAGTAGCCGGCGAGATAAGTGACTAAGTTGCGGTGGGATAGCGCTTAATAATGGCGGCGAAGAACCTCGGTTCTGTTGCGGGGGCATTTACCGACATAGAAAGGCGATCTTTGTCGCGTTTTGTAGCCCTTGGAAGGGCCTAAAAGGACACCGAATTACAGATAGAAAAGATTAACAGGAGGCCGGTGAGACGTTTTCGTCAATAACTCCGGTTCTAAGACAGAAACGCGATATTTGTCGCGTTCTGTAGCCCTTGGAGAGCCCTAAAAGGACACCGAATTTCAGATAGAAAAGATTAACAGGAGGCCGGTGAGACGTTTTTTGTCAATAACTCCGGTTCTAAGACAGAAACGCGATATTTGTTGCGTTTTGTAGCCCTTGGAGAGCCCTAAAAGGACACCGAATTTCAGATAAAAAGATTAACAGGAGGCCGGTGAGACGTTTTTGTCAATAACTCCGGTTCTAAGACAGATAGAGACGCGATCTTTGTCGCGTTTTGTAGCCCTTAGAAGGGCCTAAAAGCACACCGAATTTCAGATAGAAAAGATTAACAGGAGGCCGGTGAGACGTTTTTCGTCAATAACTCCGGTTCTAAGACAGATAGAGACGCGATCTTTGTCGCGTTTTGTAGCCCTTGGAGAGCCCTAAAAGGACACCGAATTTCAGATAGAAAAGATTAACAGGAGGCCGGTGAGACGTTTTCTGTCAATAACTCCGGTTCTAAGACAGAAACGCGATATTTGTCGCGTTTTGTAGCCCTTGGAGAGCCCTAAAAGGACACTGAATTTCAGATAAAAATGATTAACGGGAGGCCGGTGAGACGTTTTTCGTCAATAACTCCGGTTCTAAGACAGATAGAAACGCGATCTTTGTCGCGTTTTGTAGCCCTTAGAGAGCCCTAAAAGGACACCGAATTTCAGATAGAAAAGATTAACAGGAGGCCGGTGAGACGTTTTTCGTCAATAACTCCGGTTCTAAGACAGATAGAAACGCGATCTTTGTCGCCATTTGTAGCCCTTGGAGAGCCCTAAAAGCGCACCGACTTTCACGCGATTTGACACCCTCAAATTTCTTTTTACGGGTTTTATCCCAAGTCTCAATTATTCCGTACATAAACCCTATCCTGTGTACTTTACAATACTATAAAAAAAATAACGATTTAAAGATATAAAACTGCGTTTTTTATTCAATTCAAATTTTGGGTTAATTCTCGCCGGAACGCCCCATAGTTTCCGCAACAGCCGGGGTTCTTCTTCAGGCGATATTTCAAGTTCTGTTCGACGAACTTTCTTTAAATGTATCTCACCGATACCGCAGTTTCGTGATGTTTCTGTCTCCTCTCTCTCTCGCCGCGGTCCGGTCTTTCGCCAGACCGGTTTTTCGGCCGCTCGCCATCTTCTTCAGTAGCGCTGTGTCACTTTCACACGTACTGTGTGTGACTTTTACACACTTTCACACTTTGTACACGTGAAAGTGACGTGTAACGTCCAAAGCGGTGTTGACGGTGACTGTAACACAGCGCTACTGAAGATGGCGAGCGGCGAGAGAGGAGACAGAAACATCACGAAACCACGGTGTTCTCCCAACCCTTCGCAGACCAACAAACAGGTATATCAAATTAGTATATATCTGACCGAATTCCTGCGCGGCGTTCAGACTCAGCTCCCTGTCGGTCTCAATCTGCCTCAGTTCGTTTTTGACGTTGACGTTGACGTTGTGGACGATGTAGGCGACGTTGTCCAAAACTTGTTCGGAGCGTTCGATCAGATCGTCCGCCTTGGAAATCGTCTCCTGGGAAGAATTCTTGACTGGGAAAATGAAAAAAAAGGGGAAAATTCAATGTGCGCGGTTCGATTCTGGCAGTCGAAGGGCCGAAAGGACAGACGCAAAAAAAAAATTTTTTGAATTTGTGCCGAAAAATTCGCGTCCAACTGAATAATAAAGCGGGAATCTACTTGAGGGTAAAAAAAAAAACTAAAATTCTCTGCATAGACCAAAAAAGACATTCGCTCGGGCCAGAAAAGGTCATTATTTCTGTAGGATCGTCATGTTTCGGCCGCTCGCCATCTTCAGTAGCGCTGTGTTACCGTCACTGTCGGTACTCGGACCATCTTCTCGTAGTACTTCTGACGGTAGACGCGAAAGTGACAGTGGCCAAAAAACATCAAAGCGCTGACAGTGACTGACACAGCGCTACTGAAGACGGCGAGCGGCGGCCGAAACACCGGTCCGGCAAAAGACCGAACCCTTGCGAGAGGAGACAGACGGTATTCCACAGACCGTGGGGGTTGATATTGCTATTAGTTTTTAACTTAACACCACCTAATGTGGCCCTCCCCCGCCCGTTAAAGGGAAAGGGGTTGGAATAGCGTTGATTTGGCGTGTTTCTGTCACCCCTCGCCATCTTCAGTAGCCTGTGGTAGGGTGCCAACGAGTCCAAAGTGAATGACGCCGCTACTGAAGATGGCGAGCGGCGGCCGAAACCCCGGTCCGGCAAAAGACCGAACCCTTGCGAGAGGAAACATGACGAACCCACGGTATTCCACAAAACGGTGGGGGTTGATATTGCTATTAGTTTTTAACTTAACACCACCTAATGTGGCCCTCCCCCGCCCGTTAAAGGGAAAGGGGTTGGAATAGCGTTGATTTGGCGTGTTTCTGTCACCCCTCGCCATCTTCAGCAGCCTGTGGTAGGGTGCCAACGAGTCCAAAGTGAATGACGCCGCTACTGAAGATGGCGAGAGGCCGAAACCCAAAACGCCGGTTGTTTCTGATGGAAATGGGGGTACGAGGTGAGGATGGACACCCGGAGGAGTGTTTTCCGTCGGGGTGTAAATCATCGTTTGGTTACCTGAATGGGTGGCCAGCTGCAGTAGCTGTTTGTTGATCTCGTTGTCGTCTGCCGCTGTCGCCTTGATCGCCGATTTGACCGCCTCCACCGACTGGGTGTTGTCGGCCAGCTCGTCCCTGAGCGTCACCACCCGGCTGTCCTGGTCCTGGGCGCGCCGGTTCAGTTCGGCCGATACCTCCTTCGCCGAGTTGGCCTGGTCGACAGCCGAATCGGTCCCGATCCCGGGGTACGTCTGAGGACAGTGACGATAGTAAGACCAACGGCGCGTCGGAGGAGGAGGGCGAGGGCCTTCGCCAGGACGCCAGGAGGAACAGTGTCCCCGAAGGACCTGGAGGACGCTCAACCCTTTCGCTTTGGCGGAGAACCAAAGACGAAAAGATTTTTCTCCAAAGGATATATTAATAAATAAAGAGTATTCCGGGGTAATGATGGCCCGTAGTACCTCAGTGGCACATCTTGTGGAGAGCCGCTATAGTGGCCCACCTCAGTGACATCTTGTGGAGAGCCACTATAGTGGCCCACCTCAGTGGCATCTTGTGGAGAGCCACTATAGTGGCCCACCTCAGTGGCATCTTGTGGAGAGCCACTATAGTGGCCCGTAGTACCTCAGTGGCATCTTGTGGAGAGCCACTATAGTGGCCCGTAGTACCTCAGTGGCATCTTGTGGAGAGCCACTATAGTGGCCCGTAGTACCTCAGTGGCATCTTGTGGAGAGCCACTATAGTGGCCCGTAGTACCTCAGTGGCATCTTGTGGAGAGCCACTATAGTGGCCCGTAGTACCTCAGTGGCATCTTGTGGAGAGCCACTATAGTGGCCCGTAGTACCTCAGTGGCATCTTGTGGAGAGCCACTATAGTGGCCCTTAGTACCTCAGTGGCATCTTATGGAGAGCCACTATAGTGGCCCACCTCAGTGGCATCTTGTGGAGAGCCACTATAGTGGCCCGTAGTACCTCAGTGGCATCTTGTGGAGAGCCACTATAGTGGCCCACCTCAGTGGCATCTTGTGGAGAGCCACTATAGTGGCCCGTAGTACCTCAGTGGCATCTTGTGGAGAGCCACTATAGTGGCCCGTAGTACCTCAGTGGCACTTATGTGGAGAGCCACTATAGTGGCCCGTAGTACCTCAGTGGCATCTTGTGGAGAGCCACTATAGTGGCCCTTAATACCTCAGTGGCACATCGTAGTACCGCAATGACTTAGTTGCCGACCCAATATATATATATATATATATATATATATATATATATATATATATATATATATGTTGATGAAGCCTCATCCGTATACCTTTTCGTATGCCATGTTGGCAGCTTCGAGAGCGATCAGTGCCGATTCCCTCGCCTCCTTGATCCTTGCCATTATGTCATGGAAGGCGGTGCTGGCGTTCACCGCGTGTCCTCCGTCCGCTTTCAACACGGCCCTGTGGCGAACAAAACGTATCCAACATCATTTTAAGGGCCACTAAAAAGAAACTTCAATCTACTATATATCCAACCGATATTATCGCGACAACTCTCCTCCGCCATTTTGCCCCATATCTCCTGAAGAACTCCTCAAGACCTCAGGACCCTTTTGGATTACTTTTTGGTAATACCCAATATACTTCTTTTGCAACCTTCGATTTTTCCCCTCTTAAGGGCGCGTTAATTGGCTATTAATTTAATTCTGCTTTGCGAAAAATCGTTCTCACGTCTGATAATAATTGGTGACCGTCCGGCTCGTGTTCATCAGGTATTGGGCGTGCTCCTGGGCCGGTATCACGTACTGTTCCAAATAGATCTGTATCGACTCGCGCATATTCCTGTTCTTCTTTTCGACGTTCTTCTTCTCGATCTGAAGCGAGCTTCTGAACATGCCCAGTGCCTGGAAAAACGGGAAATTCAAAATTTGTGGGAATTATCGGCTTTTGTGGAGAGTGTTCTTCTGGAGGACGGCCTCCAGAGACGGTCCAAATCTCGTACGAAGCCTAATATCGGATTAATAAATATAATTTAGTTTAGAACACCGAATATCCGTGTTACCTGGGCGTTATCCTGGGCCTCCCTGATGTATATGTCCGAGAGGGCGTTCATGTAGTCCGAACTGTTCAGCGTCCGCGCGTTCTCCTCGTCGGCGTCGGCGAGGTCCCCAATTTCGGCCCTCATCGATTCCAGCAGTCCTCGGGCCTCGGCTCCCTTCCTGTTGATCTGCAGGCCAACAAGGATGCGGGGGAATTTCGGGAATCGGTTAAAATAAAAAAATATATATATATTCAGCCGGGAAGAAGTATACTTACAGTGTCGACTTTCTCGTCGGTGATCCTCACAATGCCGACGAGGTCTTCGGCCCTCGCGTCGAGGTCCTCAGTCGACTCGCGAAGCCTGCCGATTTCGTTGCCGTCGTCCACCTCCAACTGGAGATCGGTCAACACCTCGTTGCAAGATCTGCGGGAGTCGTTGATATAATGAGAATGAAAATTTAAATTTTCCCCCCATCCTCCTCCTCCTCCTCCTCCTCCTCCTGAAGAACTGCTGAAGAGTAAAACCCACCCACCTGTGTACCTCGACGGCGTAGAGCCTGTTCCTCTCCAGGTCAATGTCCCGTACGTCGGCCAACACTTTCTTCGCCTCGTTGACCATCTCCAGAGTGCTCGCCTCCTGTTTGTCGTCGTTTATGTAGCTCTCCAGTCTCTCGACGACGGCTGGGGGGAAGAAAAAAAAAAATACTTTTTTTTCCACCCCCTCAAAGCGATATTACAGCCGTTATCAACCCCCTCGGATCGGTAGACAAGTGGAAACTGACCTTCTATCCGACTCCTGGTCGTCTCGATATCCTTGACGGCGTCGTCAACGTCCGATTTCAGATCCGCGGCTCCGCTCGTGATTTTAACACTGTTCACTGTCAACATTTTGAGCTGCGACCCCCAAAAAAACCGTTTTATTAATAGAATTCATGTATAAGATAGAAGGGCTGTAGTGAAAGGCCAATTGCGCCTCAGCGCACTTCATAAATTCCTATTCGTATGTCCCGAAAATTAACGCAAGATTTGCCACATAATTCTTGCAGTAAAGTTGCAGCAACCCCATTAAAAAAAAAAACCCCATTTGACGGCCGATAGTTTAGGGTCAAAATGGGGGACGTTACACGTAGGAACGAAGGCGTTTTCGTCGTCGAAAAAAAATTTCAAAAAATTGCCCACAGTTCGATTCGAATCTTGCGTTAATTTTGGGACAGCCTATATATATATATATATATATATATATATATATATATATATATATATATTCTCTATTCGTTTGTGCGATTTTAGAAAATATTAAAAAAAAAAAAGGATACGACTCCTCAGTCGAACTGTCCTTGATGATCCTTAAGCTGATTAACAAAAATTCCTCTCCCAATCTGAAGAAGACAAAGAAAATTCCGAAAAAAAAAATTATATATATCGTGTTGGCAATTAAATAATTGCGGATTCTTCTCATCTTTGACCCAAGATTTTGGGTGTACCATTTTGGTACAGGTTCGAAGATGTAAACGGGCGTAAAACCGCGCGGAATCTCCGTCGTGGCGACGAAACGGTCCAGCGACAGTGACGGTGCAGTGGGCCACAGAAACACCGCGCTACTGAAGATGGCGAGCCGCCACCCCCCCCCCACCACTCACCTTCTTCTGTACGCTGTTCAGTCTGTACTCGAACTCTTTGTCGACGAGTCCGCTCAGCGTTTCGAACAGTTGGGTGTTGTTGGCGTGACGCCGCCACGTGTCCAGCGCCAGGTCCAGTTCGCCCTCGAAGGCGGCCAACAGGCGCCAGGGCGGCGAGATGACGCCGGCGCGTATATGGCCCGTGGCATCGTCCAGACGCCGCGACAGATCGTCCACCGTCGCCAACAGAAGGCCGGAACAACCGTCGTCGCAGCCTGAAAACGACAACAGGGGTTGGACCGGGGTTTCGGCCGCTCGCCGTCTTCAGTAGCGCTGTGTGACTCACTGTCGCCACATCGGATGTTTTTCCGGGGGGCATCCTCACTGCCAACTGTCACCTTCCATATTTGCCCCGATAATCCTATTAAAGGATCTCACCCCCCAACCCTTATATCCGACAATCTGATTGGCCCTTAAGGGGATGAACAAAAATACAACCCAAATAAGACAAACATAATTCCCCGATAACAATAACGCCTATACGAACACTACAGTGAAAGTGCAGTGAGGATGCCCCCACCAGGGAAAAAAATCCAAAGTGCCCGACAGTGACTGACACAGCGCTACTGAAGATGGCGAGCGGCCGAAACCCCGGTCCGGCGAAAAAAGACAACAATACGCTGAAACCGCATTTTAGGGACGATTTCGGACCTGAAAACAGCACTTTTGGTCCGATTTTGCGCCTAAAATACAGCATTATTGGTCAGATTTTGCGTCTGAAGAGAGCGTTTCTTGACCTGTTTTCCATCCAACAAACCCTTTCTCTTGCGGATTTTTCGCCTAAAAGCCGCATTTTGGGCCATTTCGCGCCTTAAAACCTAATTTCAGGTCGATTTTGCGCCTAAAATACCGCATTTTCGGTCCGTTTTGCGCCCTAAAACCGCATAACGTGCCTCTAAACACAGCATTATTGGTCCGATTTTGCGTCTGAAGAGAGCGTTTCTTGACCTGTTTTCCATCCAACAAACCCTTTCTCTTGCGGATTTTGCGCCTAAAAGCCGCATTTTGGGCCATTTCGCGCCTTAAAACCTCATCGAAGTCGATTTTGCGTCTAGAAGCGATAGACTAAAATCCAAAATTTCATCCCCTAAAACTTTGTGACCGCTTTTCGGGGCTTAATACCGATTGTATTCGGTGCCCGAATGAAGCGCGCGGCTGGCTTCATTCAGAGAAATCTGGACTAGAAGCGATAGAGACTAAAATCCAAAATTTCATCCCCTAAAATTACATCAAAAATTTTCTTCGAAAAATGCATTGATTGCAGGCGTCATTATTCGGAATGGAGGTTCAATGAACCCCGGGAAGGGAGAGATTTAATATTTTAATAAAATGTGACTACTGACGGCGAGCTTAGGGGTGAAAACGATAAATTCTTACGCGAGCATCCCCTCGAGTCCGCTAGCACTTCCCTGGGCATGACGCACTGCGAGCAGTCCCTGCCGGTCACGTTCGGCCTGCAGTTGCACTGTCCGGTCTCTTCGTCGCACTCGTCGCTGATGCTGCCGTCCGGATTGCAGTTGCACTTTTGGCACGAGCCGCCCTCAATTGACGGGAAGCCGAACCAACCGTAGCTGCATCTGAAACGTCGGCAATGTTGAATGAAAAAAAGGGAAAATTAAATTGGGGGAATTTAAGGGGACCCAAGGAGCATTAAGGATGATGGCGATGTCGGATTTCATGGGTCCATTCATAAACTAAATTTACGCATTTCTGCAGCATTTCTCGATGGAGCGCAAGGGTTTCGACAGGGTCTGGCACTGTCCACTACTGGCTTTGGGGAAACTCAAAAGAATCCTTCCTCCCGCCCACTGCCTAATCCTTAATTCCTACTACGTTAAAATTGGCATTTTAGGGGGGTAAAAATGGTATTTTTAGGGTTAAAAATGGCATTTTTGGGGTAAAAAATGGGATTTAGGGGCTAAAAATGGCATTTTATGGGGGTAAAAATGACATTTTATGGGGGTAAAAATGGCATTTTTTCGATTAAAGATGGCATTTTTTCGATTAAAAATGGCATTTTGGGGATAAAAATGGCATTTTTTCGATTAAAGATGGCATTTTTTCGATTAAAAATGGCATTTTTGGGGTTAAAAATGGGATTTAGGCGCCAAGAATGGCGATTTTTGTATTAAAAGGCTCATTTTAAGGCTAAAAATGGCCATTTATAGGCTAGAAATGACCTTTTTGGGGCTAAAAATGACCTTTTTGGGGCTAATTATGTCCTTTTTGGCGTTAAAATTGGCATTTTAGGGTAGTAAAATGGCATTTTTGGGTTAAAATGGCATTTTGGGTTAAAATGGCATTTTGGGTTAAAAATGGCATTTTGGGTTAAAAATGGCATTTTTGGGTTAAAAATGGCATTTTTGGGTTAAAAATGGCATTTTGGTTAAAAATGGCATTTTAAAAATGGCATTTTGGGTTAAAAATGGCATTTTGGGGTTAAAATGGCATTTTGGGGTTAAAAATGGCATTTTGGGGTTAAAATGGGATTTAGTGGCTAAAAATGGCATTTTATGGGGTAAAAATGACATTTTATGGGTTGTAAAATGGCATTTTTCGATTAAAAATGGCATTTATGGGGTTAAAAATGGGATTTGGGCGCCAAGAACGGCCTTTTAGGCCGATTGCCAAAAAGGAAGAGCAACTTGTCGCCCCGTTTTCCGTACCAGGACCCACCCTTAGAGACGGAAGACTGAAGCGTACGGAAACAAAACGTCGCTACAAATTACCACTGAACACTCCCCTTTCGTTTCGTTCGAAAATTAGCGGCTTTCGGTATAAATCCTTGCTAAAAAATTACCACTGAAGACTCCCCCTGAAGACTGAAGACTGAAGTCCCCTTTCGTTCGAAAATTAGCGTCTTTCGGGGGTATAAATCCTTGCTAAAGCCTAAAGTAAGAGTAAGGGCAGGAGGGAAAGGAATGGGGCCGTCATCGGGTGGCTTCTCCTACTTCGAGAGTTCACATGATTGACTAGAACTCCCGCCCGCAGTGAACTCCCTCCCTCTATAACTACCTGTCGCAAAGTCTGCCCGTATAGCCGGTCCGACAACGGCATACCGGCCGCTCTCCTCCTCCTCCCCCCGTCGGCCGACAGTTGGCAGGATGCGGCGAAGTTCCTGTCCGGCGTTGGGCACGGGCACGCCCTGCAAGGCCTCCCTTTGTCCGGTTCGCCGTAGAAACCTTCGGCGCAGCGTTGGCACTGGTCGCCGGCCGTGTTCTCCGAACAATTCTGCAAATGCGAAAATGGAGGGGTGAATTTTGTTGGTTTTCCGCCCCCCAACCGGTTACAATAAGGGATGAAATTTTCCTCCGTCACTCACTTGGCAACGGCCCGTCTCGCGGTCGCAGAATGCCGACCGGCCACGGCACTGGCACGGCCTCGATTCGCCGACCGTCCTGATCACTATAGTCGAGCCGACCTTGGGCCTGTGCCGGAAATGGCCGATGCTCGGGTCCTGGCACGACGTCGAACTGTATCCGGCCGGGCACGAACACAGCTCGACGCCCTTCGACCCGCCGTTGTCGAACCGACCGATCCGGATTCCCCCTGGTACGCTACCGCCGTGTCAAGGTACACGTCCTTCAGCCTAAACGCAGGGTACAAAAAACACAATGATAAATATCGGTTTTGGCAACTAAGCATCTTCGGGGGAGGGTGCACCTGCACCTGCACCCCTATATATCGTGCATTTTTTGGTACGCACGACTAATAGTTTGGGGCACGTAATAAACATTTGAGAATACTCTATAAAAAAAATCTAGTGATGAAACCCGCAATGACTTAGTTGCCGACCCAATGATATATATATATATATATATATATATATATATATATATATATATATATATATATATGTGTGTGTGTGTGTGTGTAGGGCTTCAGGTAAGATCACGTGATGTCTCAGGAACTGAGTTTTTGTTGGCGACTTCAAGATACAAGACACAAATAATTTTACGACATCGATAAAACTATATACAAATAGTGATTCGCACATCAATTCCGCCCTACAGGCCTTTCTACATATATATATATATATATATATATATATATATATATATATACAAACTATATTATGATACATTAATCTTGAATTGTTTAAAATATTGATGTAATAATCAGGCAAAATTACAATTAAAAACCTCGAGAACTTGGGGCCGTTGACTTCAATGTCAACTTTGCGCCAACCGAGATCAATTTTCCGGAATTTCTGGAAATTTTCTTTTACTGTTTATAGAAACATGTCACAACTACAAGATAACGCCGTTTCAGGTAGATTTCAGAGCATATTGGATCAATTTTTTTTTCGTTTTCGAAGACTTCAATCAATCCCTCGCCCAACCGTCATCAATTTGATAATTCGATAAAATGGCCAATATAAAAAGTGTACGAAATTTCGCTTCAAGTGACAGTGACACAGTGCAGTGAGGATGCCCCCCCTGAAAAACGTCCAAAAGTGACTGACACAGCGCTACTGAAGACGGGGCGAGCGGCCGAAACCGGTCTGGCGAAAGACCGGAACCGGCGAGAGGAGACAGAAACACACGAAATCTACATTTGTCTATTTGTCGTGTGTAGTATACATGCGTGTCTTGTCATCGCGTTTTTCGCTACTGAAGATTGGGCGAGCGGCCGAAACCGGTCTGGCGAAAGACCGGAACCGGCGAGATGAGACGGAAACACACGAAATCTACTGTCGTCTGTTTGTCGTGTGTAGTAGACATGCGTGTCTTGTCATCGCGTTTTTCGCTACTGAAGACGGGGCGAGCGGCCGAAACCGGTCTGGCGAAAGACCGGAACCGGCGAGAGGAGACAGAAACACACGAAATCTACGCTCTGTTTGTCGTGTGTAGTAGACATGCGTGTCTTGTCATCGCGTTTTTCGCTACTGAAGACGGGGCGAGCGGCCGAAACCGGTCTGGCGAAAGACCGGAACCGGCGAGAGGAGACAGAAACACACGAAATCTACGTTCGTCTGTTTGTCGTGTGTAGTAGACATGCGTCTCTTGTCATCGCGTTTTTCGCTACTGAAGATTGGGCGAGAGGCCGAAACCGGTCTGGCGAAAGACCGGAACCGGCGAGAGGAGACGGAAACACACGAAATCTACGTCGTCTGTTTGTCGTGTGTAGTAGACATGCGTCTCTTGTCATCGCGTTTTTCGCTACTGAAGACGGGGCGGGCGAAACGGAAACCGGTCCGGCGGATGACCGGTAAAAATGAAAATTACAGTTCGTACAGCGGAAGAATACTCACAGGGCCCGTTTGAAATCGACCGAATCGCTGGCCCTTATCAAAACGTGCTCGAGATTCTGAAGGGCCAGCATCAGCGTCTGGCGGCTGACCTCGCCCTTCGGGTTGTTCTTCAGGCGCCACAGCGATTCGTGCAGTCTGTAAAACAACGGACAACGGGTATTTTTTTTCTCTCTTCGACACTCGATTATTATTAGGGATTCGTGACAATTTTATCCCGGCCGAATTACCTGACTGCGTGGCTGTCGGTCGGATTCGGCACGACTGGAAAATATTCCAGTACTATCTGGTTGCCCTGGATCTGGACAAGGGGATAGGAGTCGGTGACCGCACCGGGCAACGGAGTCGTCTCCCCTTCTGACTCCGCTGTGAACCTAAAGAACCCTCCATAAGACAATATCTAAAACACACGGTCGAAAAACAGAAAAACACATATTCGCTTAATATTTTCAGTGGACAAATCAATCCCTAGACTATTTACGGTTTTGTCTCCCAGGACATTTCCAGTCTCGAGAATTGAATCGGGTCGACAACCGAGTAATCGCTTTGTACACATTACCAAAGTGTGACTTTTGGGGCTAAAAATGACCTTTTGGGGCTAATTATGTCCTTTTGGCGTCAAAATTGGCATTTTAGGGGTTAAAATGGCATTTTTGGGGTTAAAATGGCATTTTGGGTTAAAATGGCATTTTTTGGGTTAAAAATGGCATTTTATGGGGTTAAAATGGCATTTTATGGGGGTTAAAATGGCATTTTATGGGGGTTAAAATGGCATTTTATGGGGTTAAAATGGCATTTTTTGGGTCTAAAAATGGCATTTTTTGGGTTAAAAATGGCATTTTATGGGGGTTAAAATGGCATTTTATGGGGGTTAAAATGGCATTTTTGGGGATAAAAATGGCATTTTTGGGGTTAAAAATGGCATTTTATGGGGGTTAAAATGGCCATTTTTTGGGGATAAAAATGGCATTTTTGGGGTTAAAAATGGGATTTAGGCGCCGAGAATGGCCTTTTTGGGGCGCAAAAATGGCATATCTGTGGTGAAAAATGGCATATTTGTGGTGAAAAATGGCATATTTGTGGTGAAAAATGGCATTTTTGTGGATAAAAATAGCATTTTTGGGGTTAAAAATAGCATTTTTTGGGTTAACAATCGCATTTTTTGGGTTAAAAATGGGATTTAAGCGCCGAGAACGGCGAAGTAAGCCGAAAAAAAAAAACAGTCCGAAGTGACTACTGAAGACGGGGCGAGCGGCCGAAACCGGTCCGGCGAAAGACCGGAACCGGCGAGAGGAGACCTTTTTGGGGGCTAAAAATGACCTTTTTGGGGCTAATTATGTCCTTTTTGGCGTTAAAATTGGTATTTTAGGGGGGTAAAAATTGCATTTTTGGGGTTAAAAATGGCATTTTTGGGGTTAAAAATGGCATTTTTGGGGTTAAAAATGGCATTTTTGGGTTAAAATGGCATTTTTGGGGTTAAAAATGGCATTTTTGGGGTTAAAAATGACATTTTTGGGGTTAAAAATGTCATTTTATGTGGGGTTAAAATGGCATTTTTGGGGTTAAAAATGGGATTTAGGCGCCGAGAATGGCCTTTTTGGGGCTAAGAATGGCATATTTGTGGTGAAAAATGGCATATTTGTGGTGGAAGAATGGCTTTTTTTTTAACAGTCCGAAGTGACTACCGAAGACGGCGAGCGGCCGAAATCTATACGCCGGGCGAAATCTATCACCGTCCATCGACCATCTCGACCTCCGACCGGAATTTTCGTTCGCCAAAACTATTTACAACAACGCCACTTGTCCGTGTAATCGAGCGATTAGCTTAGCTGTCGATCCGATATATACGATTACATAGCGCGTTCTTCGAGAATTAGATAATAAAAATTTGAACAATCAATAATACGCCAAGGCCTACCTTGTCGCCGAGAAATTGTTTCGGCAGTTGCCAATAAATCGGGCTGTAGAAATAATAGCTGACGCCCAGCTCAATGTCGCCTTCGTCGCTCGGAATTATCCTCAGGTTGTTGGTTGTGTTCAATTTCTTTTCGCTCTTTTTGACGACACCGCTGCCTGGCATCGCCAACTGTACAATTCGTCGTAATTTATTAATTAATTTTAATTGCAGAATATCGACTGAAAGTGTCCAAGTTGGGCGGGGGATAAATTTCGAAATTTCGCTTATAGAAAGCGAGTGACTTCGAGTCGTGTATTTTTTCACGAATTCGAGAGGCACGAAAGTACGAATTTTGGATATGTCTCTCTCGGAGCGGCGGATCAGAGGGGTCGAAACGGGGTTGTCGTTTGAGGGGTTGAAATGGATGCGATTTGGAACGGATATCCGCCTGTTTGGAAAAAAAAAAATCTACTGTAGATTCTTCGCGCGGTTGGAAAATCTACGTTCCTCCACGGTAGACCGCGAATTGTAAAAAAGAAAAATCCGTGTCGAATTTTCCACATCTTCAAAGTTTCCTACAGTTTCATTATTTCGCAACGCGACAATAAGCGACGTTGAATTGTGGACCGTTTTCTTAAAATTCTGTCCAGTAACGGGACAGAAACATCGATGTTTTTACAATATCGATATGGATTTCACCCCACCCCACACGGCCGACGGAAAACGGAAAATTCGGACTCTTAAGGCCGTTTTGAGTACATCGAAATTGACCTCAACTAAAAGCGATACTGAAAACCATCGAGCATCCGACATCGTTCGCATTCCAATCGAAAGTCCTTCGCGGCATATTTAATGCTACACCACGACAGACATATACCCCGAAAACATACCACGTGACCCAAAATCCCGGTTCCACCCCAAAGGTTCCACTTCCCGCCCTTATCATTGGAACCGTCGTCGTCGTCGTCATTGGATGGTTTTCCTTTCGCGAAACTGTACACTCAACCCCTTGTACGCGCGATTATGTTATATAATTGAGTGTACAAAAAAAAAATTTTTAATAAATTGGCTCTACCGGTTCAATAAGATCCGTGGAATGGAGGTGAAAAATTCGTAGGTCGTAAATCGTTTTCACGGCTTTCACTGGATGCCTGGAATTAGCCAGCTATTATTGGACTGGACTCAATGTAAAACGCACCCTCCTTGGACAGTCCTCGGCCCTAATATTACTACTGTATTTTCTACTGTGATTTATGCGTCTCATGTTTTTAACTTACCGTTACGTCGTTTCAAATTTTATTTTCTGACGACTTGGACGGAATTGAATCACTTTCGAGACATATCGAAGATAGATAATTGTACAGAAAATAATCCGTTTTTCCCTTTTCTCAGCCACGAAACTTCAGGGTCAACGAAGTTGTGAGCCACCGTTCGAAAGGTGGGCGCGATAAAAAATTTTTTTTTTACATTTCCAACCCTCTCCCATAATCCCCGACATCGTTCAACTGTACGATTGAATAAAAACCGTGGACATTCAGGATAATCTGTGTGTATTAATTTTATTGTTAAAATTACTGAAAAGTGAAGCCATCCCCCAGTTCGATTCGGAGCAGGTTGATTATAAAGAAAAGCGCGAAAGGGGTCATTTCGATAGGTAATTATTTGAAAAAAAAACTCGAGCTGAGGGTTGAAAAAGGGAAAAAACCCCTCAGAGTGGGGGCGATTGGAGCATAAGAGACTCACGCTTATGTAGCATATCTGCTGGGTGTTGACCGGGTGTTCGCCGTTCTGCTCGTAGCCGGTATCGTCGTCGTCGTCGTAGATGACGGCCAACCGCCTCGGTCTGGCCAGGGCCAGTTGGGCCATCGCCAGGCCGGCCTCGGTGCAGCGGGCGCTGCGCCCGAAACAGTAGCAGAGGGTGCAGCCGAGGGGGTTGTCGCCGCTCAGACCGAAACTGCCCTCCTTGCAACGGTCGCATTTGGCACCGGCGACGTTCTCCTGGAAATGTCGGCACGTGCCGCGCCTCAGTATTACAGACAATATAACAAATATCGGGTACAGAGTGAAAGCGTTCGATTTTTATATTGTGAATGTGTATTGGAAAATTTGGATCGGGCCCTCGCCGATACATTTTAACGGGGTGGGTTTTCATTTTAAATTTTTCAGAATCCATCTGTTCGGGCGACACGATTCTTCTTCATCTTCTTCTTCTATGTCTCTTCCCTACCCATCTTCGCCTCATCCACCGTCTTCCGCGTGGAACGGAGGATCGAAAACGGTTCGCGAAAATTCGTTTTAACTCTCAAATTTTCGATTTCCTCAAATTCGATGGATGTTCGACAGAGAATATGATGGAGATTTTTTCAGGAACAAACGAAGCACCGTAATAAAGGAAAAGTGATCCCGCTAATCCCGCTAAAGGACTCCCGACCCCAATTAATCAGACGAAGACTTAAGACCAAACGACAAAATTCCTTCCCAACTTACAGGAGACGAAATCCCCTTCAGGACAAGTGTATAAAGGACACGCGATAAAGAGGACAACCGCCGCAGTACAAGTGACAGTGGGCCAAAAAAACAGCCAAAGTGCCGACAGTGACACTGACACAGCGCTACTGAAGACGGCGAGCGGCCGAAACCCCGGTCCGGCACCAAGACCGAACCAGCGAGAGGAGACGGAAACGCCGCAAAACCTACTGTAAAAAAATGACTTCGCACAGTCTGAAAAGTGGGCCTGGGCGCTTAAAGGACAAGTTGAGCTTCTCAAGCTTTCGTATCGTAACACTGCGAATGAAAAATAGAAAGTTCATTGAAAGTCGGACAAAAGTAACAATAAGGTTTATAATAGGATAGGCGGGGTGTCGTTAATCCATTCGGGAGGTGAAACTTCGTACACCTTTTTATAAGTCAGAGGAGACAGGAACGTACGAAATGTAGGAAATAAATTAATTCCCAGGAAGGGTTCTTTTCCCCGGTGGTCAAAACTGGCCCGAGGACGGGTGGTTTTTGAACGTCACGATGAAGAAGTCGGACAAACGTTACCTTGCAGGGGCACTGTCCGGTGGTCGGATGGCAGGAGCAGACGCCTGCCGGGCAGTGGTCGTTGGGTGTGCCGGCCGGGTGGCAGGAGCAGGGCCGGCACTGGGGGTGGCCGAAGTGGCCGGCGCTGCAGGAGTCGCACCTGTCGCCCCTGAAACCGGCTCGGCAACGGCACCTACCGGTCGTCGGGTGGCAATCGGCGCCCGCGGAGCCGGCAGCGTCGCAGTCGCAGCTCTGACGACAGATTTTTCAAACATTCAAACAATTATCGACCGGAATTCACCGAATTCCGGTTGACAACTAGGCGATTGCGCAACGTCAACATCTTGGCACGGATAAGAGTCTTCGATACGACATCATTTGTGGTCCTTTCTGTGAGAAATTTGGAATCAAAATTGCATTGAAGCCTTAAAAGGACGGCGGGACAGTTTTCGTTAAGAGACGAGGAGGAACGCTCTGAGGACGTCCAGTCTTGAGGTCGATGATGACCGAATAAAACCCATCTATCTCTCCCTCTCCCTCTCTCTCTCTCTCTCTCTCTCTCTCCCTCTCCCTCTCTCTCTCCCTCTCCCTCTCCCTCTCCCTCTCCCTCTCCCTCTCCTCTCCCTCTCCCTCTCTCTCTCTCCCTGAGACAAAGGGACATTGCATAGAAGCTGAATGCATCATATACGTGCATTCAAAACCGTCTACGGCTTATCCGTGCCAATATGTTGACCTACTTAACATCCGAAGGGTTTTTGAGCTTCTGTAGCCCACGTCATCATTTGTTGTCCTTTCTGTGAGAAATTCGGTATCAAAATTGCATTGACCGGTCGATGAAGCCTTGAAAAGAACGGCGGGACATTTTTCGTTAAAGGACGAGGAGGAACGCTCTGAGGACGTCCAGTCTGAGGTCGATGATGACCGAATAAAGACCATCTCTCTCTCTCTCTCCCTCTCTCTCTCTCTCTCTCTCTCCCTCTCCTCTCTCTCTCTCCCTCTCCCTCTCTCTCTCTCCTCTCCCTCTCCTCTCTCCCTCTCCTCTCCCTCTCCCTCTCCCTCACCTCTCTCTCGACTTGATCCGTGCCAAGATGTTGACGTACTTAACATCCGAAGGGTTTTGAGCTTCTGTAGCCCCTCTCAAGGCCGTCAGCGGGGGTTTTAGAAGTAGCTGAAACTGAAACTGAAAGCCTCGTACCACTGTAAACTGTCAGGGTAGTTTACCTTGCATCCTCTGACTGGATGGTAGCCCCAGGCGTTCTGGGCGCATTTCTCGCACGCCGATCCTCCGGTCAACGGCGGACAGACGCACCTGCCCGTCTCCGGGTCGCAGACGTGGCCGGCCTTGTCGCAGACGTCGCAGGCTGTGAAAACAATAAAAAAAAAAAATGGTCAGCCTCGTCGGCGTTATTATGCATTCACCTCCTATGTAAATTGACCCAAGGTTGAATTTCCCCCCACCAGGCCTATCAATACCGAAAGTTTGGTCTTTTGCCGGACCGTTTTCGGTCCGCTCGCCAAACTGACAAACGCGCGCCGACAGTGACTACTGAAGATGGCGAGCGGCCCAGCAAAGGACCCCCTCCCCCAACCCCACCACCCCATCGCAAAAGCGAAACTGCTTCAAGCCCACAGAAGGGCTTAACGCAGCCACTCACTTTACCTGAACAGCCGTCGGCGCCCATGCCGTAGTGCCTGTCCAGACACCCGGTGCACTTCTGACCTCCGACTCCGCTCTTGCACTGGCAGTGGCCGGTCGTCTGGTCGCAGTTGGACGTCGAGGCGCCGACCGGGTCGCAGTCGCAGTCGCGGCACCCTCCCTCGCCCAGGCCCCAGGTGCCGTCCTTGAAAAGTGTTAAATTTCATCCTTTCATCTATTATCCCTTTGTACAACCAACAGGACCGACAGAGTGAATTAGGATGAGGAGAAGAAAGGAAGGCAGGAGAGTGGAACTTGAGGAACCGGGGATTTTCTGACTTCCTCGACTGTCGTGGTATGTTGAGTGGTCATTGTGGATTGTTCAGGGAGAAAAATCCCCCAGTAAGGAGCGTTAAGGATGGAACGAAGGACTGGAATCTCTGGATGCTGGCAATGTCTTGGCAGAAGTTTTCATGTCCTTTTCAGTAAAACGGCCTTCAGAGTCCAAATTTTCCGTTTAAGTCGGGTATATTGACTGTAGAACGCCAAACAGAAGTTTTGGAACCGCGATTCGCGTCATTTTCAGTAGTTAGAACCGGAATATGCGTATCGATGTTTGAATTTTAAAAACTTTATTGTCGAGACAGAATCTAGGACAGAGGAGAGGGACGGTATTATTTGAAACTGTGAGTTGAATTAATTGAAATTTATATCTATCGACTCATTATATTTGTCTACAATATTAATAGTGACAAATGCTTCGGGGCTACACACAATAAATTGAATATTTTCTGTCCGAAGACGGAGTTAGAAATCAATGTATCGGACCGGCAACTAAGTAATTGCGGAATTCACACCGACAACAAGTACATAGTTTTAAGTACGCCAGTACAACATCTTTGCGCAGATAAGCCGTAGACAATGTCCTTTATTCGGTCATCGTCGACCTCAAGAGCGGACGTCCGGAGCTCCTCGTCTTATAGTGAAAAATCGAGTATCAATCTTATCTGGGCAGAGATGTTGTCGAGTACTTAATGATGGTAATTTTGAACAGTTTTACAGACGAATAATCTAAATATATGTATATATTTTTACCTGACAGGTGTCACAAGTTCTGCCGGTCACTTTGGGCCTGCAGGCGCACTGACCTGTGAAGTAGTCGCAGTCGTCGTTCAGCGAACCAATTTTGTTGCAGTTGCAGCCTGGACAGAAATTAGAGTTTTCAATGCGAGGTTTCCACCGTCGTCGGTAGGAGGCGACGGTGCGCCTCTCAAAATCGACGCTATCCGAACTGTCGGACTTACGCTTGCATCCGGTCCTGGAATATCCGTAGTGGTTGGGGAGGCAGCGGTCGCAGAGGGGTCCGTCAACCCCCTGCCGACAGTGGCAGGCGCCGGTCACCGGGTGGCAGGCGTCGGGCGTCGCGGCGCCCTCCCTCTCGCAATCGCACGGCACGCAGCCCCTCGACACGTTGCCCATTCCGGGCTGAAAAAAGTGTAAAAAAAGTGTATTATTCTCGTAAAGTGAAGAGAGTGGACGAAAAATGACACGATTCCAGTTAAGAGAAATGCTATCGAGAGGACTCCATCGAAGAAGTGCATTCCGTGCAAAAAATGCACCGTTAAATCGGTGATCGGATAGCGAACATAAATCCTGGATTAACGGATAACCGATTCGGTTCGGTTGACCGATCAATATTCAATTAAAATATTTCCCATCTAATTTATAGAGTCGAGCCAAAAACTCACGTTGCACTTGTCGCAAGATCTGCCCGTGAAGTTGGGCTTGCACTTGCACTGGCCGGTTGTCGGGTCGCAACTCGATTCCGGCTCCGTTCCGACGGCGCTGCATTCGCAAGCTGTAAAATAATTTTTGAAAAATAATTCCGTTATTTCCGACTAAAGGTATTAATTAGAATTAACACTGACCGATTTAAAATCCGAATTAAAAAAAAATCTCTCTCTCTCTCTCTCTCTCTCTCTCTCTCTCTCTCTCTCTCTCTCTCTCTCTCTCTCTCTCTCTCTCTCTCTCTCTCTCTCTCTCTCTCTCTCTCTCTCTCTCTCTCTCTCTCTCTCTCTCTCTCCCTCTCTCTCTCTCTCTCCCTCTCTCTCTCTCTCTCTCTCTCTCTCTCTCTCTCTCTCTCTCTCTCTCTCTCTCTCTCTCTCTCTCCTCTCTCTCTCTCTCTCTCTCTCTCTCTCTCTCTCTCTCTCTCTCTCTATATATATATATATATATATATATATATATATATATATATATATTGACCAAAAGTAATGGACAATTTGATAAGATGTATTTCGGTCTCGAGGAGTTCTTGAGGGGGGGAATCGAAAATTTGCCTCAATATATAGTAGATTAATAATTAAAGTTTTTTTTGGTTTTTTAGCAAAATAAAATGAATTCCAAAGTCTAAATGTCGATTACTTTTGGGTACGCTCGGGGCCCTTTAAAAAAACGCCCTTGAACGGCTAGCCCAGATATAACGAAGAGTGCTAAATCTACGGCTGATTTGTGTTTATATATTTTTTTTTTGTCTTCAGTTAATGTTGTCGAAATTCTACCGCCTCGACTGTAGACTCGAACCCTCCGCGAAACACGGATTTTGTGCCGTAACTATTTCTGAACCGTCGGGGCGAAAATTCGCCGGAACCCTCGGACCGGGGGTGTGGGGTGTTTGAATGTTTTTCTACTCACGGAAACATCCCTTAGTCAGCGGCGCCCCGTAGTGGTTCGGTTTGCACCTGTCGCAGAGCCAGCCCTCCGTGTTGCCGCCGCAGGAGAGGCACTGACCGGTCAGCTGGTTGCAGGGGCCGTCCCTGCAGTCGCACGGCCTGCAGCCGAGACCGTCCTCACGGGGATCGCCGTAATAGCCGGCAGCGCATCTGACACGACAACGGTGACTGGTTATACACGGATAACACCGGCCTACTGAAGACGGCCAGCCTGAATAACGCCCGGGCAATTGAGGGGTTGACGACTAAGCAATCGCCGAACTGATAAGATCCTTCGATACGCCATCATTTGGCCCTCAAAGTGTAGTATAAAAAGCCAAAAATACGGTCCGGACGAGGAACGCTCCGGACGTCCGGTGGAGGAGGTCGAGGATGACCGGATAAAGCCCATTATTGTGATTCGGATCGCCAAAGTCCAACATTGGGACATTGCCGATAAGCAGAATGTACCATATACGGCTTATCTGCGCAAAGTTGTCAATTACTTAGTCGCCAACCCGATATAAAATCCAAGACTGGAAATTCTCAAGAAACAGCCGATAATAAAAATATCTTAAGACGTTGATTTCTTGGTAAATATTCTTAGTGAGTGAACAAGAAAAATTTTGAATCGGCGGCTGACTTAAAAACCATTGTCCTGTGCTTGGCCGAAATGTCAGAAATTGCCTGTTGTCCTCTCGCCGGTCCGGTCGGTTTCGGCCGCTCGCCATCTTCAGTAGCGCTGTCGGCACTGTTTTCAGGCATCCCCACTGCCCACTGTGTCACCGTCACTCGTACAGTGTAACGCGGCGCTACTGAAGATGGCGAACGGCCGAAAGACCGGTCCGGCAGAAGACAGAAACACGGCAAAAACCTGCTGCGGTATTTCCGGCCAACCGCTCACAGACAGACACCGCGGTACGGGTGACGAAAAACGTCCCAAGTGGCGGTGCGACTGACGCCGCTACTGAAGACAATTGGCGAAAGACCGCGGAGGACCGAAAAAAAACAGCAGGTATTCTCTCTCACCTTTCGCAGTGCCTGCCGACGTGTCCCCGCGGACACTGCGTGCACACGTAGTCTGTCTCGTCCTGCTTGCAGTAGGGGCTGTAGTTGTTGAGCGGGTCGGCCAGCGGGCAGGCGCACCTCCTGCAGTCGTCGCGACCGCCGACCGTCGCGTCGCCGTAATAGCCGTCGGCGCAGCGCTCGCACCTGTCCCCCTCCGTGTTGTGCTCGCACCTCTGCGCCGTTCAAAATACAACATACAATAAATACAAGAGTTAGATTCCGTTCGGTTGGGCCGATCGCCACCTTCAGTAGTATCGGTGGGACGCCTCTGGGGCGTCCTGCATTGACATACTCTCTATCATTCACTTTACTTGCCTTTTATATATATATATATATATATATATATATATATATATATATATATATATATAAAAGACAGGTATTTCCAGTTATCAACCACCAATCCTGATGTTTTACAATTTATCCTCCTATGGTTGCATAATGATGGAGTTTTTCAAGTTAATCACTGTCTCTCCTCTCCCTCTCCATCCCTCACCATCATCCCTCTCCCTCTCCCTCTCCCTCCCTCTCCTCTCCATCTCTCCAATCTCCTCTCCTCTTCTCTCTCCCTCTCCCTCTCCCACTCTCCTCTCCCTCTCTCTCCCTCTCCTCTCTCTCTCTCTCTCTCTCTCTCTCTCTCTCTCTCTCTCTCTCTCTCCCTCTCTCTCTCTCTCCTCTCCCCTCTCTCTCTCTCTCTCTCTCTCTCTCCTCTCTCTCTCTCTCTCTCTCTCTCTCTCTCTCCTCCTCTCTCCTCTCTCTCTCTCCCTCTCCTCTCTCTCTCCCCCCTCCCCTCCCTCTCCTCCCTCCCCTCCCTCTCCTCTCTCTCTCTCTCTCTCCTCTCTCTCCTCTCTCTCTCTCTCTCTCTCTCTCTCTCTCTCTCTCTCTCTCTCTCTCTCTCTCTCTCTCTCTCTCTCTCTCTCTCTCTCTCTCTCTCTCTCTCTCTCTCTCTCTCTCTCTCTCTCTCTCTCTCTCTCTCTCTCTCTCTCCCATATAAATATAGGCAGACAAAATAATTTAGGTGTACCCAAAAGTAATCGACAATTTGATAAGATGTCTTGAGGAGTTCCTCAAGAGGGGGGAATTGAAAATTTGCCGGAAAAGTGGCGGCGAGTTGTGGCGATAATATCTGTGAATATATATATATAGTAGATTAAAGTTTCTTTTTCAGCGAAATAGAATGAATTCCAAAGTCGAAATGTCGATTACTTTTGGTTACCCCCCGTGAAACCGGTATAGCGGATATTGACGAGGAAGTCCTACCCCGCACTCTCCGGTGATCGGGTTGCAGGTGGGGGCGTGTCCGTGGCAGTTGCACTTGGAGCAGAGGCGTCGTCCCCTCCGGCTGTCGTTGTCCGCCATCACCGGAGCGTAGCCGTAATCGCACTGTTGGCACGAGAGGCCGGCGTAGCCTTCGGGGCAACGGCACTCCTCGATCGGGAATTGGGTGACGCTGGCGCCGGCCGCCACCCTAACGCCCCTCTCCAGCACGCAGGCGTGCAGCCTACAGTCGGACAGCAGTGAATAGAAGATGGGTACTACCGTTGGGCAATACAATTTCGGATACGTATTATGGAAGACGGAAGGGGGTCATCGTCGACCTCCGGACTGTGGAGGACGTCTTCGGGGCGATCCTCATCGTCCTACAGCGAAAAATGTGCCGACACCGACCGTCCTTTTCTTCACTAGTGAAAGGCACGGAGTGACGGTGAAACGGCGAAGTGAGCCGAAAAAAAAAAAACAGTCCGAAGTGACTACTGAAGACGGGGCGAGCGGCCGAAACCGGTCCGGCGAGAGGACCTTTTTGGGGCTAAAAATGACCTTTTTGGGGCTAATTATGTCCTTTTTGGCGTTAAAATTGGTATTTTAGGGGGGTAAAAATGACATTTTTTGGGTCTAAAAATGGCATTTTTTTTGGGTCTAAAAATGGCATTTTTTGGGTCTAAAAATTTTTTGGGGCGCTCCTCATCGTCCTACAGCGAAAAATGTACCCGTCCTTCCAAGTCTTCACCGGCCCGATAACCGGCTTACGGGACAGAGCATTATTGTACACCGTCTAATACCATTTTGGAATTTGGATTGTGGTTTTCGTGCGTGGCTTTCCGCCGCGTCCCCCCCCCCTCAACCGTCTTCAGTAGCGAAAGACGCGGAGTAAAACGGCGAAACGGTGCGCCGAACCGAGGAAAAAGAACGTATCCCCAAAAGTGACTACTGAAGACGGCCGAATGAAACCGGTCGTAGAAACCAGAAGGCGGACACTAATAGCCAGAAGACGAGGATCGAGTTATCGAGAGGTGAAAAAGAGATAAAAAAAAACCGTCCGTTGATTGTACAATAAATGAATGAGGGGGGGGGAAAGGAAAAAGGAAAAAATTTTACAAACTGTGCCCAATTATCTATTTCCTGGCCGATTTTTCGACAGGCCAGATATTATGTATTTCGTCGACCGCCCGCGTCGAATCGGCGTCGTAAAGTTTACGGCCGTTTTCAGAAAAAAAAAAATTGGTTTCATCAGAAACGATTTTCGAAAGGACAATTCCGTTCGGAATTTTTTTTTACAGCTACAAGAAGATATTGGGTGTACCCCAAAGAGTGGTATTTCGGTCTTGAGGAGTTCCTCTTCAGGAGGGGACGAGTGGAAATTTGCAAAGTCGAAACGTCGACCACTCTCTTGGGTACACCGTAATATATTCCTCGAAAAGGTATTTCAGGAGAGAGACGACAGGAACTCTCCCCTTCGGGAGTTTCCTTCACTTCCGCAGGTTCCCGAAACCCGGAAAAATCCGAAATCCCGGAATCTGCGTACGCTCGGTTATCTACAAATAGTTTCGTTAGCGTTGTACACGACGACGGTACCGTTGTAGCGTACCCCGCTGGGTACGTCCAGGTTCATCAGTTCTCGGGAACCTGAATATCTATCCTTTTTTTCAAGTACCGTTCCTCCCCGTCTTCTCACCCCACCCCCATCTCTGGGAGGGTGACGGGATTTTCCGACCATATCCAGCCATTTTCTACTATTCACCCAAGACAATAAACACAAAATTAATTACTTTAGGGGCGTTACACGATAGGACAACGCGTTTTCATTGTCGGACAATATTGTCCGAAAAATAATGAAGTTACAGCCAAACCGGTCCGGCGAAAGACCGAAACGCCGAGATGAGTAATGACCGGGAACCTACCCCCGGTATTCCAACCCCTCGGAGGCCACAAAACAATTCTATATACTGTCAGTAATTGGTAAGATATATTGAATAAATTGTGGATTTTTATCGGTTGGGAATTGGCGGCTGGCGACCTACCTTCCTTCGGCCTGGTCCGTGTGGAACCTGGCCCTGACCAGGAGGTGTCTGAGATCGGCCAGGACGGACATTAGCTCGGCCCTGGTCGCCCTGGCGGCGGACCTCAGCCCGTGACGGTGCCGGTGCTGGTGCTGGTGCTGGTGGTGCTGGTGACGTGTCCTGACGGCCTCCACGTGGTACCAGTGCTCTTCCTCAAGTATCACAGAGTTGTTCAGCCAGCTGCCGAACTGGGCCCAACTCCTGTTGCCGTTCCCCAGGGCCAGCCCGTTCTCGCCCTTCAAGAAAAAATCGAGACCGGTAATCAGAGAATTTGACAAACAAAAAAAAACATAGTCTTCAGGGTTCTTCAGTCTCGCTGGTTTGATCGTTTGCTAGACCGTAGGTTCGTGGTGTTTCCGTCTCCTCTCGCCGGTTTCGTCTTTCGCTAGACCGGTTTCGGCCGCCGCTAGCCGTCTTCAGTAGCGCTGTGTTAGGCACTTTGGATGTTTTGGGCAATTCTCCTCACTGCAACACTCATGCATCCTGTACTACTGGCAAACACTACAGTACATGCGAAAGTGACAGTGGGCAGTTAGAATGTGCCCAAAAACATCCAAAGTGCCGACAGTGACTGATACAGCGCTACTGAAGATGGCGAGCAGCGGCCCAAACCGGTTTAGTAAAAGAGCAAATCGGCGAGAGGAGACAGAAACATCACGAACCCACAGTATTCCAACCCCTCGCAGACCACGAAACAGGTATATTAAACTGTTTGCTAGACCGGTTTCGGTCTGTTGTCTCCCTCACCCTCACCCTCTCCTCTCCCTCTCCCTCTCCCTCTCCCTCTCCCTCTCCCTCTCCCTCTCCCTCTCCCTCTCCCTCTCCCTCTCCCTCTCCCTCTCCCTCTCCCTCTCCCTCTCCCTCCCTCTCCCTCTCCTCTCTCCTCACCCTCTCCCTCACCCTCTCCCTCACCCTCTCCCTCTCTCTCTCTCTCTCTCTCTCTCTCTCTCTCTCTCTCTCTCTCTCCTCTCTCTCTCCTCCCGGAAAAAACCTCTCTAAAGTCACCGAAATATCCACTCACGATCAGTACAACGTCCGGTATGTTGGTGTACGTTCCGCTGGTGTCGCCCCTCAGCACCAGCCAGCTGACCGATATGTAGAGTATCGAGCCGTACGACGTGAGCAGATCGCCGGTGTACTGTTCGGGGGCCATCCAGTAGTCGACGGTGGGGCCGTCCCTACGCGTATCCTGGTAGAACGAGTCCCAGATCTCTTTGCCGGTCGAGCCGGACGGCTTCCTCGACTCAGCGCCGGAGATGTCGCTCAAAAGCCAACCTTCCATCGTCGACACCTGCCGAAAAACCGATCATCATTATCCGCGAATGCGACCTCAATTAAGCCATCAGGTACCGAATATTTCGTTCTTTAAATCCCATTCTTATTAGGGCACTACAGAGTTGAACCAAATGGCCAAAGGAACTGAGCCAAAAAAATTAAAATAAAGATTTCTTTCAACGGCTTGACACAGTCGAATTTTCCGCTGTGAAGGTATACGCAGAACTGAAAATCTCTAACTACTTATCTCTAATTAACCGGTAGTCGAAAGATAAAATCTGGTACAATTCAGTGTCATATTCGACCGGCGGACGAGAACAGAAATTCCCGTATATATCGGGAAAAAAATTAAACCGATCCCCCAACTTCGGGGCCTGCCCAAATACCAATTTACGGTAGGATACGCGTAATTGCCCCTAAAGGGAGGTAATTTTTCGGGCCGATAATTACCTCGTTCAGCGAATAGCCCGTCGCCAGTTGGCAGACAGCGGACACTCCAGAGCAATAGCACTCGATGCACCCCTCCGGATTGTCCTGATCCAAGTTGAAGTATCCCGTTTTGCAAGTGTCGCACTTGTCGCCTTCGACGTTTTTCTAAAAAAAAAATTGAAATTTATTAGTAATTTTGTTGAAAATTTTGACTTTGATCATGACGGCTGAAAACCCGCTTAGAATTTCAGTTTGACAGCCGATAGTTTGGGGTTAATATAAATGGAGGGTTACACGATAGAAAAACGCGTTTTAGTTGTCGAAAAATATTTTTTAAAAAATAATGTAAGTGCAGAGGCCACAGTTCGATTGAAATCTTAGCGTTAATTTTGGAGACACCCCGTACAAAGTAGAACATCGGTTGTTTCTACAAGTTGATGAACGGAAAGAGTAGAATTTTATGTTTCCTCTGAGCCCAATTTCGCGTTGAAAAGAAAAAGAAAAACGAGGACGAGAGAAAAATAAAGTAGATTTTCCGGACGCCAGTCCCAACTCTGGCTACTAGATAGCGCTGACGTGCACCCTACCAAATATATTATTTTATATTATTTTTTTTTTTACAACAATAATTTCCTTCAATTTAAGACTTTAAAATCATATCAATTACAAGATTCGATACCGCGATTCAGGCTATATTTTCTGTATAACTTCTGTTTCATATTTAATGGAGATAATGCCCTGACATACAGTATGTAAATCAGGAGGCGCACTGTATATTTTTTTTCAACTCAAAACAATTGTTAATTGCGAAATTATCAGTATTTTCTCGGGCATTTAGGCGCAGTAAGCACTACTATAGAATAATTGTATTTTTACCACCAGAACTGGTAATTTTATTTAGGGGAAAAATATGGATTTAAGTCATGTTGTAGGGTGATCGGAAACGATCACGGTTTTTTTTATCGTTAAAAGAGAATGAAAAAAAATATAGCGGGTAAAATTTCAATTCGGTGTTGTGTTGTAGACTGCTAAGGTTTTTATATAGAAAAATATTTATATATAAAAAATAGTTCAAAAATAGTGAAAGGTCTCTCCCCCTCCCTCTCTCTCTCTCTCTCTCTCTCTCTCTCTCTCTCTCTCCTCTCCCTCTCCCTCCTCTCCCTCTCCCCTCCCCTCCCCTCCCCCTAAAAAAAATAACAATTTAATAAAGGCGTACCTTGCAGGTGCAGTTGTGTTCGCACTCTGAACCCGGGAGCGTACCCCGGGCGTCGCACGGGCACTGTTCGCAGTCGGGGAAGTTCCTGTACCCGGGTGCGCACTGGTCGCACCTCTTGCCCGCGTAATCCTTCTTGCACTCGCAGGATCCGGCGCTTGGCTGGAATTTCAATTGGAATTTAAGAACAATTTTAATCCCTCCGCAAGAAGATTTGGCCGACGGCCGAAACCGGTCCGCGCTACCGAAGAGTAATCGACATTTTGTTGACATTGGAATACGTCAATATGGCGTTGTACAATATTTTTCAGGTAAGCCAATATCTTTGCGCAGATGAGCCGAAAATACGGTTTCGAATGCGCGTACATTCGGCTTAACAGTGTTGGAACTATGGCGATCCGAATCACAATAATGGGCTTTATTCGGTCATCGTCGGCCTCCACCGGACGTCCTGACTGTTCCTCGTCTTTTAACGATCAAATAATCTTATCTGTGCACAGGTGTTGTGGCCCACCTGAGAATATGTACAACGCCACTTGTCCGTGAATGGCGCGCGGAAAAATGATTTGCGTGGAATTGTTCGTTTGCACCGAAAAAAAATAGGTTTGTAACAGCTTTGCGTCCCCTTTCATTGTGTAATTGTTACTGTCTAAGAATTACTGACACTGCCCAGGTAGGCCCTCGAGTCGTCCTTTGTGCAGACTCCGGTCGATCCCTTCGGATGGCAGTCGCAGGGTACGCAGGGCTCCTGGGCGTCGGGGCGTACGCCCAGCGGTCGGTACCAGCCCTCTTTGCACCATTCGCAGTTGACGCCGCTCGTGTGCCTCTGAAAAACGGGGTTAATTATCGAAATAGTCGCCGGGCGAAATTCGGCCGCGTGGTGGCGCCACCTTCCGGGCGACAATTCGGCCGCGTGGTGGCGCCACCTTCCGGGCGACGATTCCCATCCATCGCTTACCTTACAGTCGATGCACTCGCCGCCGCCCGTATAGCCGCCGTCGGTGTCTAGGCTGATGGCCTCCTGGGCGATCAGCTGGGAGTAACGGCAGGCGGAGGCGTGCCCGTGGCACTGGCACTTCAGGCATGGGTTGGCGGCCGTTGGAGTGCCGGCCTTCCAGGGCTCGCGGTTGTACAGCGGACAGCACTTGTCGCAGTTGGGGCCGCAAGTGTTGTGCTCGCATTCGCAGACGGCCTCCTGTAAAAGGGGTAGATTTATAAAAAAATAATTCGTTTCGGAATCTCCACTGCTGAGGCGCACAAGGCTGACTGTTACCCCGGTGGCCGAATTCCGCTTGCACTTGGAAGCGTGGCCGTTGCATATGCACCGGCCGTAGACGACGACGTCCTCGATCGAATAGTACATCTTCTTCAGTGTGTCGCTCTTCAGCCGTATCGCCTTGACCGGCATCACCTTCTGGAAACGGAAACGGATGAAACGGGCCTTGGTGAACTCCAGGTGTTCGGGGTTGGAGTGGTTCCGGCCGTGGGTCAGCGAGACGTTCACCTGGAAATAGTACCCGGGGTGGTGGATTAGCGGGGTCGTTAACTGAAGGGGGGACGAATACAGGCTTCTATTGGTGATTCTTACGACTCCTCTGTCGTAGGGGTTGAGCTTGGCGAACTCCGTCGTGCATATGACCTGGGTGTCGGACTGCAGGGGGTCGCTGGACCTCTGCGCGGGCGTCGTGTACCTGTTGAGGCACTCGTCCTGTGAGGTGGCGAAGTACTGCCAGGCGGCGAAGTGGCGGCCGTCCAACGACCGCTCCAGGATCCAGTTGCCGGGCCGGGGAGAATTTCCCGATTTTATCCTCACCAACAGCACTTGGTAGACCTGGAAAACGGAACGGAGACGAAGGCGTCATTTCGTGGAAAATTCCGCTATTTCTACCAGTCCTTTCTGGGAAACCGGGAAGTTTCGGGAACGATTGTTCTGGGACGATTATAGTCGCGCGATTTTGAAAGTCTCAAGGCTCGATTATTGGCCGAGTAATAGGAGATCCCGGAAACCCGAGAATCGAGAAGAGGCAAATGGAACAAGAATAAACCGCGAAAGGTCGTTCGAAGAACTGTGAAAAAGCGCAGCCCCGGGCCATTTGTCCCGAGTCTCAGAGTTGTACGGGCATCCCGCAATGTTACGCGACATTGCCCTCTGAATGAGCCGGTCTATTATTATTACTGGAAATGACACTGTATCCACTATATTGGAGCGATAGGAAAAAAAAACCGCAGTAAAACGCGTCCATATCGTGGATAATAGGCGTAACAGCGGCGGGCGGGATCGGCCCGCACGATACGACGTCATCGCCGTGGGGGCGGATGACGTCACTGTTGTGCGTGACGTCACAGCCGTTTCGTAGTCGTCGACCTCGCAGACCGCGAAACAGTCATGTGTGAAAATATTAACTGCCCGGCCGTAATTTTCTATATATTATACTACGTTACGCGATAGAAAAACGCGTTTTCGTTGTCGAAAAATATTTTTAAAAAATAAAAAATAATTAAAGTTCGGCGGCCACAGTTCGATTGAAATCTTGCGTTGATTTTGGAGACACCCCGTACAAGGTAGAACATCGATTGTTTCTGTAAGTTGATGAATGGAAAGAGTCGAATTTTATGTTTCCTCTGAGCCCAATTTGGCGTTGAAAAGAAAAAGAAAAACGAGGACGAGAGAAAAATAAAGTAGATTTTCCGGACGCTAGTCCCAACTCTGGCTACTAGATAGCGCTGACGTGCACCCTACCAAATATATTATTATATATTTTTTTTTACAACAATAATTTCCTTCAATTTAAGACTTTAAAATCATCTCAATTACAAGATTCGATACCGCGATTCAGGCTATATTTTCTGTATAACTTTGTTTCATATTTTATTGAGATAATGCCCTGAAATACAATATGTAGATCAGGAGGTGCACTGTATATTTTTTTCTTCAACTTAAAACAGTTGTTAATTGTGAAATTATCAGTATTTTCTCGGGCATTTATGAGCAATAAGCACTACTATAGAATAATTGTATTTTTACCACCAGAACTGGTAATTTTATTTAGGGGCAAAATGTGGATTTAAGTCCTTTTGTAGGGTGATAGGAAACAGTTTTTTTTAATCGTTAAAAACGTGATATATAAGAGAATAAAAAAGAAAATAGAGGGCAAAATTTCAATTCGGTGTTGTTGTAGACTGCTAAGATTTTTATATAGAAAAATATTTATATATAAAAAAATTTTATATAAAAAAAATCTACTGCTATGGAATACGCCGGCTGCTGGAAAAAAAGGAAAGGGCGACAAATCTAAATACGAAAAGGTAAGTTTCTATGTACATTTCCATGAGTTACATGCATTAAATGCGGATAAAAAAAAAATTAAATGTATTGAATGTTAATTGTTCAAACTGATCTACAAATAATGTTCGTTACCGAATCAGAAGATAATATTCCTAACGATATTTGAATTTTTAATAAAATTCTTTAAAATCAGAAGGTATTTTATTCGATAATTCCAAAATTTGTATTTGGCATTTTCTTCATTTAATATCACCGTAACCATCAATGTTTCCTGTCATTCATAATTTTAATCGTTATTAATGAAGTAATTGAAATAAAATTTAAATCCAAAAAAAATTGGTGGAACGAAAAATCATAAATTATAAAAAGAAAAAGAAAAATTGGTATTGATATTGGTTGTCTCGACAACGTTATAGGATTGAGATTTAGGCGCCATCTCGCGGTAAAAAGCTGTAACTATTTGGTGGAATCTCTAAAAATTGATAAATGCGACCTGAAAGTCGCTGAAAATTGAAATATTAATTTTAACGATACGGCAATTAAAAATCCCCGTTTTCCTATTCCAATTGAGAGAAAAAAAGGAGAAAAATGAAGTGTTGGAACGCGCACGTCCCACTCATTTAACGCGCTAGAGGCCATATTTAGTTGTCCCGACGGCCCAATGCCCTCGGAGATATTTCACGAAATTGGCACGGAAATTGAGCATCGCGTCAGCACTGCCGACCGAATAGGCTGTATATTTATTTAAAAAATCCTGTCAAACAAGCTGTAATGGAATAGGGAGTATCATAAACTTAACAATGCCATTGACTTCAACCCTCTACGGGCAGAATTTTTATTTTAAATCCACCCCAAAAAAAAGAAAAATTGGGGTAACGAAAAATCAGCAATTATAAACCTAAATGTGTGAATGAAAAAGAAAAAAAAATTAATATTGATATCGGTTTTCTCGACAACGTTATATGCGGGATTAAGATTTGTGCGCCATCTCTCGGTGAAAAGCTGTAACTATTTGGTGAAATTTCCATGAATTTTTTTCCCATTAAAAATAGGCGTAATTTCGTTTTCAATACACGGGATTTTCTGCCCGCACTGAGTGTTTTATCAAATTGAAAAACGTTAACGGAAAAATCTTCCCTTTAGGGGTGAAAGTAAAGTTTCCCCTTAAATATAAAAGGGACGGGGTTCGGCCTGTTGTTGTTTACTGTCGTCGTGTAGAGAAAAAAAAACCCATGAATTTTCGGCCGAAAAACGGACGAAAAACAGAAAAAAAAAAAAACACCCCGGCCCAATTTTAATTTATATCTATTTTTCCGAGTTTTTTCCTCGGCGTCGGGCTGCGGCGGGTCCCGACAGTGACTACTGAAGATGGCGAGCGGCCGAAAGACCTAATCGGTTGAAATTTCAACCAAATCCTCTCTAATCTTCTCCACCTATTTTCGGACTTATTGGGTATAGCCAAAAGTGGATAATTAAAAGTTTCTTTTTTTAGCTAAATAAAATGAATTCCAAAATGAAAAAAGTCGATTAATTTTTGGTTTACCCCCTAATATATTTAAATGACTCGGGGCCACTTCATTTTCAACGCGTTTGGAGGAGCGATTAGGACAAAAAAAAAAAAAAAAAAAGTGTAATTTCTCCTATTTTATTTTACAGTATTTTATTATTCTTAAGGGACTTTTCACCAACTGAACTTTTCACCGACCTAACCCTGTCGAGGAAATATTCAAAGTTCACCAAAATACCAAAATAACATGAGGTTTTATACACTGTGTTTATCGGTGAATATATATATATATATATATATATATATATATATATATATATATATATATGGGTAGAAAAAAAGTTTCTTTTTAGCTAAATAAAATGAATTCCAAAATCAAAATGTCGATTACTTTTGGGTACCCCTGGTTGGGGGGTGGAGGGGTTGACGAGGGTTAAAATTGGTTCATCGAAGAGAGATTTTGTACAATTATCGGTTAATAAAAAAAAAATTCAATTTTTGACCAATAAAATAGGTAATAAAAATATATTGCGTTCTTCTGCCTCCTCTCGCCTGTTCGGTCTTTTTCCTTCCCGCTTATCTCCTTTTTTCCTTTTTCCGTTTCTTTTTTTCTCCTTTTTTTCGTGTCCCCGAACGATTGATTTAAAAGGGAGCCGTGTCCTTTTAAAACGGGAGCGCCCCCCCCCAACCACCCCCCGTAATTTTTTGTCCCGCCACCGTCCTCCTGTTCTCGGGGGGGTTTTCTTCTTAGGGAGCCGTAGAATAAAAGGGAAAGTACAAAAAGGGGGGAAAAAAAAAACCAACAACAACCACAAACAGAGCTGGGGGCCCTTTTCACGACTCAACATCGATTCCCTTTTAAGAGAGTCTTGAAGGCGGCCCTATTTCCGTGGACGGCCTTTCGCCAAGAAATACGATATCGGTCGCGTCCAGAGATTCCAGTCCTTCCGGTAACGTCCTCCCGAATGTGTTCCTCCCGGGGGTGTGTTCCTAACCGAACAATCCGTAACGACCTCAACATACCCCGTGACAGTCGAAGAAGTCCCAAAGGTCATCGAGTACCGTCACCGGTACCGGCGTCTTTATCGGCGTCCAAAACTAATAGGACGGACAGCAATTGTGTGTACATAAAGTGCCGCTACTGAAGGTGGCGAACGGCCGAAGCCAGGACCGGGGCGGTTGGGGGGTTGGGGGGTTGGGACACTCGAGATTTCGAAAGGGCGAAGAAAATCAACAAAGGGGTCGGAGGGCCGTTCGGAGGGCACTCGAGTTGGCTGTCGGACCGGAAAAAAAAACAGGAAAAAGGAAAAAGGATTTCACGCCCTTTCCTCCGGGTATATGCGGAGGTGGTCCAAAAAAATGTATCCACCGTTTAAATGTCCATAACTTGCAAACTAATTGGCGGAATTGTCTCTCATTTTTGGTACTGTTATAGTGTTGTAGTTCAGTCAGTTTTGAAGTGGTATTTTAAGTAGGAAAACATTGAAATAAAGTTGAAAACGGCAATGAACGGAAATGAGTATCGAACAGAGCCAATATCCCGGACTGGACACTTCGTGCAGTCAGCAGTCGGGTGGTGCAATTTCTGTCTGCGTATTTTAATAACGGTGACCATTTCGAACGCCTACAGTCTGATATGATATCTTTAAGTTGGACTTTAAGCTACACTTTCACCAAAAATGGGTACAATTCCGTAAATTAGTTTCCGAGTTATGGACCGTTAAAGGGTGGATACATTTTTTTGGACCACCTCTCCATATATCGATATATATATATAAAACCTCGCCTATTTGGGGCCCCCGCCCCATTCTGAATTTTAAATGCCAAATTGCGACGTCGTCCAACGTTCAATTAGAACGGAATTTTAGACGACCCGCGCTAATTTGAGTTTCTCCTCAAGAGGCGCAATGCAGAATGCAGGCGAGGTCATATATCGATATATATATATATATATATATATATATATATATCGATTAGACAAATATCGATACCTATAACTTCGCCAATTAAGTTATCAGTGACGGGGGTTATTCTGTATTTTAACCGAATTTTTTTTTTATAATATCGATACGATAATAGGGGAAAAAAATTGACGGACTGATATGATATCTTCAAGTTGGACTTTAAGCTACACTTTCACCGAAAAATGGGACAACTCTAACAATTAGTTTGCAAGTTATGGACTTTTTAAACTGGTAGGATACATTTTTTGGACCACCCTCCGAAGTATATATATATATATATATATATATATATATATATATATATATATATATATATTAAAAATATGTGACAACGCCACTTGTTGTCGGTGGTGAAGTCCGCAATTACTTAGTTGCCGAACCGATATACCAACTTTATTGCGGAATATGTTAAACGAAATTTTTGTCCCTCCTCCTCCTCCTCCTCCTCCTCCTCCTCCTCCTCCTGCTCCTCCTCCTCACGGCCTGAAGAAAAACTCATTACCGTTTCCATTGCCGGGCTACACCTTCGTGGGTGTCACACCTACCTGAAATATCAGGTATAGAAGGAAGGCCTACCTCTTATTGTGGTGGAGGAGGAGGAGGAGGAGGAGAAGGAGGAGGAGGTGGTGGAGGTGGAGGAGGGTGGCCTACCGACAGGTATATAAGGTACGTACCAATAAAACTGACAACCCCCAACCACCCCACCCCCCCCCCCAACCACCCCGACAATTAAAGGCGGAAGACTAATGTCTTCCATTTACCAGAAGGTAGGGCGGTAAAAATGCGACACGATTTACTATGTCAGACCGGCCATGTGGCCTCTATATATATATATATATATATATATATATATATATATATATATATATATATGTGAAAGACCGAAATCTAGAGAATGTCGACTTTCACCGGTGAATATCAACGGAAATTTATATTCAGGAAGATCCAGGAGGATCCAGGAAGATTCAGGAGGATTCAGGAAGATTGAAGGAAATTCAGGTAGATTGAAGGAGATCCGGGAAGATTCAGGAGGATTCAGGAGGATTCAGGAGGATTCAGGAAGATTCAGGAAGGATTCAGGAAGATTCAGGAAGATTCAGGAAGATTCAGGAAGATTCAGGAAGATTCAGGAAGATCCAGGAAGATTCAGGAAGATTCAGGAAGATTCAGGAAGATTCAGGAAGATTCAGGAAGATTCAGGAAGATTCAGGAAGATTCAGGAAGATTCAGGAAGATTCAGGAAGATTCAGGAAGATTCAGGAAGA
Source organism: Lethocerus indicus (assembly GCA_019843655.1). NCBI lineage: Eukaryota > Metazoa > Arthropoda > Insecta > Hemiptera > Belostomatidae > Lethocerus > Lethocerus indicus. The sequence continues at coordinate 37,596,281 of JACDQD010000002.1, forward strand.
TTCAGGAAGATTCAGGAAGATTCAGGAAGATTCAGGAAGATTCAGGAAGATTCAGGAAGATTCAGGAAGATTCAGGAAGATTCAGGAAATTCGTACCTACCTAAAACTGTAAAAGGTATAATAATTTTTACCCCGTTAGAAAGGGCGTGAGTCACGCCCAGAGTGATATCGACGAGTATCGGAACTAGGGCTCCAAGCCCCCCCAGCATTGTGCCCTTATAAGGTATCTTCGGTGTCGAAGACATACATAGGACTATAGTCCACTGAGAGTGGCAGAGAGAGAGAGAGAGAGAGAGAGAGAGAGAGAGAGAGAGACATTTCCTTTTACGGAAAATCCAGTACCGGTTTCCTCGAGCTCTGAGTCACGCGCTTCGCACACCCGTCTAAGTCTTACGGCCGATCATCGGGGTATTCGGTGGGTTTGGGCTTTCGTTACTTCTTCAGGTGAGGAATTTCCGAGCTGGAGGAGAAAGTGAAAAATTTTCGGTTTTTCTCTCTCTCTCTCTCTCTCTCTCTCTTGGTCCGAATGGAAAATTACGCCGGGAAATTTTTCCGGCCCCAAACCAATATATATATACATATATATTTATATCTCCGACAGTTTTCCGGGGGGGGGGACGTTGATCGGCCCCGGTAAAAATCCTAATCGGAATTTCGATAATTACAAGGCGGTACCCGGCCTCGTACAATTCGGTCCGAGAATCGGCCCATTAATTGTAATTGTAATAAAAGTAATACAATTCGGACCGGGCCGTTCTGACGGTCTGAACCTGAAGAAAATCTCGTCCAACCTTTCGGCCCTGAGGGCTGTTTTTCTCGTGAAAATGGAAGATAAATGGCGTCAATTTTCAATAATGAATGCAGGAAAATCGAACCGGCTTTTTAGATAGATCGCTTCGGAAAATGTCCTGGGCGCTACTGAGGCTGGCGGACGGCCCGAAGAAAGCGGTCTTGCGCGCGAAATAATTCTCAGTCTCAACAGTTATTTATCCGTTGATAAGGGGCCCCCCCCCGCTCTCATACCGACACTTGAGGACAAGTGCGCCGGCGATAAGAGCCGGTTGAAGTCTCAACACTTGAAAAGTGTTTCCTAATGCTCCTCCGGTCGTAGTGTGCTTTCAACGCCCTTTCGACGGCCCTAATTGGACTCCTATTAATAGTTCGAGGCCCTCCTAAATGGGCTCACGAAGGGCGGCGGCCCCCACCCCACCACTTCGAGGGCTTTGGGGGGACGTGAGAAAATTATCAATCTCTCAAAAACACGACTCAATATTCGGCCACTTTGTGCCGCTTTATAGTTTCAGAAAACTACTTATACTATTAAGAACTATTAGAGTTAATTATTAGTCTTAAGAGATTTTTGGAGCCATTAAATTTTCAGTCGCAGCGCTTGTCTGGAGCACTGATTTGTGCTAGTAACGCAGGTCTACTTTTGACGGGGGAAAACCGAAACTTGGACTTGTTGCAATTCCCGATGCAGAGCCCTTTCATATATATATATATATATATATATATATATATATATATATATATATATATATATATACAGTGAGGAGGCTCTTGGAGGGTCCCACAGGAGAGCTCCATTTCCCGTTCTATCGGAGAATCTTCCCGTGGGAAGAATCGCCGAAAACCGAGTTATCCCGCAGTTGGCGCCGTCTCTTCGGCCCTCCCCATTAATAATGCATGGCCCCCCTCCCCCCAGCATAACTATTGTCCCGTTATGCTAATGGGGAACGCCTATTTCGGGGACAAAGATCCACGATTTCGTAGAGGTTTTCGCTCGACGCCCGAAAGGACGAGTTTCGAGACGAAATTCTTCTGAGGATCGGAAAACTGCTGCGGGACCGACTGAAGAGGAAGGCCTGGAAAACAGGAAAAGTTCGGGAACTCCCCGGGAATTCCCGGAAAATATAAATAGGGATAGATCTTCGCCCCGTCCCGCCCCCCCCCCACTTCCAGGAGCGTCTCCTGGAGGATATTTATCGGTTGAACGTCGTCGGGACGCGAGTCTTTGAAAAGAAACACAGCCCAACTTGAAAGATGGGCCCTTAGGGATGTTTTGTGGGGGAGGCGTACGCCCACGCGGGAGAATTCTGAGAAGGGATAAAAAAAAAAAAAAGAAAGGAAGAGGGAAGAAGCCTCCCCAGGGGTTTTACAAGAGGCGAGAATGCCGCCCTCGTTAAATCTTACCTGCAGGCCCTGTCCGTGGGGGTGGGGGGGTGGGGGTTGTGGGGAGCTTAAGCGCTCTCTCTCTCCGTCCTCTCGGGCAAACTCCCCACTTCGGGAATTTCATTCCCGGCTTTGCCCTCTTCCCGTAATCCAGGATAATGCGGACGGAATCGAAGGGGTGATCGACGGAAAAACCGGGATTTTTTTCTGGATTTTTTCCGCGGAACTTTTTGGAAAAACGGGCCGGGAACTTTGAAATCGGAGAACTTTGACAAGTCGAACTTTTTACAGGCTCCAGAGGCTGACCAAAAGGGTAAAAATCCGATGTAAGCCTCCGTGTATTTAAATTTACAACAATTTAACAACAATTCGACTCCCGGAATCGGAACAACGGAAACGGAAATCGCTCCCTGATCCCGAGTATTTTCCCGATCGGGATTCCGGGATTCAACATTAGGAACAATAAGCCCCATCCTGTCCATCAAGGCCCGGTTTACGCCCACTGATCCCGCCTAAGTTCGTTAACCGTCAAAGCCCCCCCTCCCCCCCCCTCGATTCAAGAAATTGATGACCGTTTGGACGATCTTCGGCCGTTCGCCGTCTTCAGTAGCGCTCCTCTTTCCCCCTCCCTTCTCGTCGCGACGACCCTCCAGACGATCTCGCCCCCCTCAACCCCACCCCACCCCACCCCGGTTACACCATTGTTCCCAACGAAACCGTCCACTGGCGAGGAAATCCTCACCTGGAGACGGGCATTTAACGGCCCGGCAATGAAAGGGTGAATCGTGAATGGATTTAATCCGTTCGAATAATCAGTTTATTACACGCTGTTGAGCCGGAAAACGATTTTATTAATTAGTATAACTTTGCCAGCTGTAGTTAAGTTTTGATGGTTATTACGAAGTTTAATGATGAAGAGGAATAAATTAGCTCGGAATTTAAGTGTTGAAGAAACGTAGAATCTTCGTCATAATAACAAGTTTACGACCCTCGTCGTTTTTATGACGCGCCTCTTTTTTTAATGGCCGGGGGTTTTAATATAATAAAAATAAAATTTAACGACCCTTTGTCTTCGGAAGACGAAAAACGATATAAAAAAAAACCCCGAGATTCCGGCTTCTGTGCCGTGGACTCTTCGGGGTCTTCCTTTGAAAAATTTCATTCTTTTCATATCTTCTTATACGGCTTCTCGCCGCCGTCTTCAGTAGCACCGGCGCTCGTCGAACAAGCCCGACGTCCAGTCCCCGAAGTCTGTCCGCAGACGGCGGATCGCCGAAGCGTTTAAATTCAAGCCCGGCGTGCGGCTTATCCGGTCGCACTTTCTGCCCCGTTTTTCATCTTCAGTAGCATTCTGCGCCGGCTGTCTATATCTTCGACGCCTGCTCAGATTCTCGCCGGATTGACAGGACGTCTACAGGTGGGGGACGTTACGCGACGTGTCCCCGAGGTCACGGGTCAAAGGTCAAAGGTCGCCGTAATAAAGGTCTCGAGGAAAATTCATTTTCTTGACTACGATTCTCAAGTGCTCTAATAAACTTAGCATTAATAAAATTCCCGTTTTATTATTTACGTGAAAACGAGCAAGGCCCGGTTAGTTGAGCCGGTCTGGAATAAACTTATTGTCATATTTTATGCGTTCAAAGGTAATAAACAGCTATTATGAGACCGCTATTGAATATCATCCGGAACCGGACGATGGGGGAAAAAAAAAAATCTTTAAATTAAATGTATTATAGGGACGATACACAGGGGTGATTTTAAAATAATTTCCAGGCGCTTCAAAGCATTATTATTATTATTATTATTATGTTTGTTTTTCCCGTCCCCCCGTTAAATTATGGTTATTAGCGCGGAAACAATTATAGTTGTGTTTGTTTAATGGGCTGACCGGTGATTATTTATTAGAGGACAAAGGACGAAAGGGAGTGAAAAAAAAGAAAAAGAAAAAGGAGGACGGCAGAAAGGGAAAATAAATCGGTTTATTAAAAATAGTTTCCGCTGTGCCTGTCTGAGATGGCGGACGGCCAAAATCGTCCCCTTCGGCTTCGATATTCGGTCTGGAGAAAATGGTCGCCGAAGCCGAAAGTTATTTATATAGAAAAAAAAAAAAAAAATTAATTTTCTCTCGGCCTCAAAAGTGGCTGGTTGAAGGGCCCTTGTACGGATCACAATTGGCTTTATTACGAACGTAATTATTAATTTAAAGACCGGTATTTTACAAATACCGAAATCCGCGATTAATTTTCGCAGAAAAAATTTAAATCTTCGTCAAATTTATGACCGAAATTTTACCGTAGATTTCGTTAGTTTCTGTCTCGTAGACCGGTTTCGGCCGCTCGCACCATCTTCAGTAGCGAAAAACGCATTAACAAGAGTTAACGTGTATATATTGAGAAACAGACAGCCACCGCAGTGACACAATTGACTCCAACACAGCGCTACCGAAGATGGCGAGCGGCCGAAACCGGTCTAGAATTCGAAAAAAATCTAATCGGTCGAAATTTCGACCAAATTCTCTCTTCATCCCTCCTTTTAAGGCGTACGCTTTTCCGTACGATTCTTTCGGTCGGTCGCCATCTTCAGTAGCGCTGCGTCAGCCACTTTTCTGGACGTCGGAAGCGATTCCAGATATTGGAAGGGGGAAACATTCCGTCTCAGTTAGTTTGGAATACCCGTTTTTTTGGTCTCCCAGGGGTTGTGGAATATACCGTAGATTTCGTATCTTCTCATGCCGGTTTCGGCCGCCCGCCATCTTCAGTAGCGCTGCGTCAGCCACTTTTCTGGACGTCGGAAGCGATTCCAGATATTGGAAGGGGGAAACATTCCGTCTCAGTTAGTTTGGAATACCCGTTTTGTGGTCTCCCAGGGGTTGTGGAATATACCGTAGATTTCGTATCTTCTCTCGCCGGTTTCGGCCGCCCGCCATCTTCAGTAGCGCTGCGTCAGCCACTTTTCTGGACGTCGGAAGCGATTCCAGATATTGGAAGGGGGAAACATTCCGTCTCAGTTAGTTTGGAATACCCGTTTTTTTGGTCTCCCAGGGGTTGTGGAATATAATACCGTAGATTTCGTATCTTCTCTCGACGATCTTCGGCTAGACCGGTTTTCGGCCGTCCGCCATCTTCAGTAGCGCTGCGTCAGCCACTTTTATTGGACGTCATCCTCACTGCACTGTCACTGTCACTTGTAGTAACTGTGGCGGTCGTTCGCCGTCTTCAGTAGCAGTCCAATAACAGTAGCTAAATCCCGCGTATAACTTTTGTGTTTCGCAATCGCCTACACGTTTATGTGTGTCTTTCTCTCTGTACGTGTGTTTTGCTCGGGCCCTGTACACTTAATTATAAATAATAGTGATTATAATAGTGCCTGTTCGGTTAGTGCAGAAGAAGGTTCCAGCTTTGTATTATACGACGTAGGGAATGCGAGATCTGCGGTCGGTGGCCGCCTGACCTCTTGCTTTTTACCTAATACGAGTTTTCGAACACATGACTATTTATGGCAGCTAGTAGAGCCCCCTCCCCCCTCCGCCCCCCTTCACCTGAAGCCGGCTCTCGAACGGCCCCGTTCGAAACGTCGTAGAAAATTAACGATTGGAAGACCGAAACAGTAAAGCGGTGAGGTGAACTCCCAGGTGGGGCAAATGCTAAAGTGAGGATGCCTCCGAAAACGTCAAAAGTGAACGACTGAAGATGGCGAGCGGCCGAAGAAACCGGCAAGAGAAGATACGAAATCTACGGTATATTCCACAACCCCTGGGAGACCACAAAACGGGTATTCCAAACTAACTGAGACGGAATGTTTCCCCCTTCCAATATCTGGAATCGCTTCCGACGTCCAGAAAGTGGCTGACGCAGCGCTACTGAAGATGGCGGGCGGCCGAAACCGACTACGGTCCTAGTGTTTCCCCTTCCAATATCTGGAATCGCTTCCGACGTCCAGAAGAGTGGCTGACGCAGCGCTACTGAAGATGGCGGGCGGCCGAAACCGGCGAGAGAAGATACGAAATCTACGGTATATTCCACAACCCCTGGGAGACCAAAAAAACGGGTATTCCAAACTAACTGAGACGGAATGTTTCCCCCCATCCAATATCTGGAATCGCTTCCGACGTCCATGTGACGCAGCGCTACTGAAGATGGCGGGCGGCCGAAACCGGCAAGAAGATACGAAATCTACGGTATATTCCACAACCCTGGGAGACCAAAAACGGGTATTCCAAACTAACTGAGACGGAATGTTTCCCCCTTCCAATATCTGGAATCGCTTCCGACGTCCAGAAGAGTGGCTGACGCAGCGCTACTGAAGATGGCGAGCGGCCGAAACCGGCGAGAGAAGATACGAAATCTACGGTATATTCCACAACCCCTGGGAGACCAAAAACGGGTATTCCAAACTAACTGAGACGGAATGTTTCCCCCTTCCAATATCTGGAATCGCTTCCGACGTCCAGAAGAGTGGCTGACGCAGCGCTACTGAAGATGGCGGGCGGCCGAAACCGTCGAGAGAAGATACGAAATCTACGGTATATTCCACAACCCCTAGGAGACCAAAAACGGGTATTCAAACTAACTGTGGGAATCGCTTCCGACGTCCAGTGGCTGAAATCGCGCTACTGAAGATGGCGAGCGGCCGAAACTCCGGTCTAGAAAAAGACCAAACCGGTGGGATTTCCTGTCTGTGTTTCTGCCTCCTCTTGCCGGAGGTATATATATATATATATATATATATATATATATATATATATATATATACACGACAAATATAGACAACAAGTGACAGTGACAGTGCAGTGAGGATGCCCGAAAACGTCCAACGTGACCGAAAGCACACCGCTACTGAAGACGGGGCGAGCGGCCGAAACCCGCGGTCTAGTGAGAGTAGACAGAAAGAGACAGGAAATCCGCGATACCGCCAGGAAATATACTTAGAAAGGGAGAACAGAAAATAATAAATAATCTTTAATAGACAGATAGACAGAGACGACCTTGCTGTCGTCGGACCGGCCGACGGCCATCAATTATTCATGGGCCGCGTAATTAATCGTGAATAATGTTTAAACTATATATATATATATACATATACATATACACGATCCGATTGTAATTCAGGAGAGAGAATACAATGGTCGGGGAAGTTTGAAGAAGAAGAGGAAGAATAAGAAGAAGAAGGAGGAGGAGAAGAAGGAGGAACCGAAACCCCCGGGAAAATTTTATTGACGCCAAACGTGGACACAATTTTGAAAAATAGAGTTTTTTCGCGGTACTAGATTTTATTCGGCGTAGAACGGCCCCACACGTTTCGGCCGTCCGCCCGTCTTCAATAGCGGGCTCAGAACTCGTTATCTTCCCGCAGGACTAACTAAAATCTCCTTTCGCAAAATTTAATCGATATTTCGGTCTTGATGAGTTCTTATCAGCGGAAAATTTGCTATAATTTTTGGAAATTTTTGAAAAATTCCAAAACTCAAAATGTCGATATTTTCGCCGACCCTTTTTTAGATCTTCCGTTCCAAGCGGAAGACGGTGGCGGAGGACGAAGAATCCGCCGAAGACGGCCGGGAAAGAGACACGGAAGAAGAAGAAGAAGAAGAAGAAGAAGAAGAAGAAGAAGAAGAAGAAGAAGAAGAAGAAGAAGAAGAAGAAGAAGAAGAAGAAGAGGAAGATGAAGAAGAATCGTTTCCCCAGACCGAAACTGTCCGTCTTCCAGGCTCAGATTTATATCCAATGCACTATTTCTCTTCCATTACTTTCTTGGGAATAAAAATGTTCTTTTAAGACTTCCAAGTGATAAAAACTACAACATTAAAAAATTACTTCGCCGACGTTTCTCCATATATTTTCATGATATTTGAATTTTTAACGAAATCGCGTTTAAAATTAGAATGTATTTAATTGAACGATGAAGAGTATTACAATAGATTTCGTGTGTTTCTGTCTCTCCTTTCGGCCGCTCGCCACGTCTTCAGTAGCGAAAAACGCAATAACAAGACACGTGTATATATATATCTATATATAGTGCAGTGAGGACGACCGAAAAACATCGAAAAGTGGCAAAAGTGACTGACACCGCTACTGAAGATTATATAAAGTGTACTAAATATCGTAGGTTTGTTGTGTTTCTGTCTCCTCTCTCGCCGGTTCGGGGTCTTTCGCCAGACCGGTTTCGGCCGCTCGCCATCTTCAGTAGCGCTGTGTTAGTCACTTTGGAATTTCTTCCGGCGCCCTCACTGCACTGTCACTTACGCTTGTACTGTGACTGACACAGCGCTACTGAAGATGGCGAGAGGCCGAAACCCCGGTCTGGCGAAGAACCCCGAACCGGCGATTAGGAGAGACTGTCGCTAAAATTCGGTCGTTCGGTTATATAAATTGTGCCGATTTTCGTAGGTTCGTTGTGTGTTTCTGTCTTTCGCCAGACCGGTGTTTCGGCCGCTCGCCCCATCTTCAGTAGCGCTGTTTTAGTCAATGTCGGCACTTTGGACTTTCTTTCGCATCCTCACTGCCCACTGTCACTTTCACATGTACCGTGACTACTGACACAGCGCTACTGAAGATGGCGAGCGGCCGAAACCCCGGTCTGGCGAAAGATCCCGAACCGGCGATTAGGAGACACTGTCGCTAAAGGAGCCGTCTCGTGGCTGAATTCGGTTATATAAATTGTGCCGAATATCGTAGGTTCGTTGTGTGTTTCTGTCTTTCGCCAGACCGGTGTTTCGGCCGCTCGCCCCATCTTCAGTAGCGGCTTTAGTCAATGTCGGCACTTTGGATTTCTTTCCTCACTGCCCACTGTCACTTTCACTTGTACCGTGACTACTGACACAGCGCTACTGAAGATGGCGAGCGGCCGAAACTCCGGTCTGGCGAAAGAACCCGAACCGGCGAGTAGGAGAGACAGAAACGCGGATAAATCTACTGTAGCGAATATTGTTTTCGTGTCCGAAGTAAATGCGGAGGACTCTCCGAAAAGAATAAACTTCGAATAAAAAAAAAAATAAAATTCGCCGCGTGAATAACCAATTCAGGTAACTGCGACTTTGGCGATCGAAAAACCCGAAAAAAGAAAAAAACACTTCCGTTCCGCTTTCTGGAACGCGTCCAGGACCGTCAATTCACTGGACTTCCTGTCGACGCGAAGGGCCCGTTTAAGAGCGCCTTCCGGTACAAGGGGGAGCCCTTAAGAACTGTGGAGCAAATTACGGGTCCTTAAAGGAAATAGAATTGTTTTTTTTCACATCCGGGTTATTTACTCTTTATTTTCAGTTTGGAATAACCCGTTTTGTGGTCCGCTACGGGTTGTGGAATACCGTGGTTCGGGGTCTTTCGCCAGACCGGGGTTTCGGCCGCTCGCCACCTTCAGTAGCGCTGTGTTAGTCACTGATGGCGCTTTAATTTTTTTTTCTCCAGCGAAATCGAAATCGAAAGTTGTGAACTCAAGGGGGCCCACTCGAACTCAAGGGAATTAAAATTCATTTTTTTTTTTTTATGAATTGCCAGACCGGTTTCGGCCGCTCGCCACCTTCAGTAGCGCCGTGTTAGTCACGGTACAAGTGAAAGTGATATTGCAGTGAGGACGCCCCCGAAAGAAATCCAAAGTGCCGACATTGACTAACACAGCGCTACTGAAGATGGCGAGCGGCCGAAACCGGTCTGGCGAAAGACCGAACCGGCGAGAGGAGACAGAAACACAACAAACTTACGATATTCGGTACACTTTATATAACCGAATGACTTCATTTAGCCACGAGACGGCTCCTTTAGTGACAGTGTCTTCTAATCGCCGGTTCGGTCTTTCGCCAGACCGGTTTCGGCCGCTCGCCCCATCTTCAGTAGCGCTGTGTCAGTCACAGTAAAAGTGATAGTGACAGTGCAGTGAAAAAAATCCAAAGTGCCGACAGTGACTAACACAGCGCTACTGAAGATGGCGAGCGGCCGGAACCGGTCTGGGCGAAAGACCGAACTTGGAGAGAGGAGAGTAGTAACACAACGAACCTTCGGTTTGTCGGTACACTTTATATAACCGAATGACTGCATTTAGCCACGAGACGGCTCTTAGTAACAGTGTCTTCTGATCCCGGTTCGGTCCGCTTTCGCCATCTTCAGTAGCGCTGTGTTAGTCACAGTAAAGTGAAAGTGACAGTGCAGTGAAGAAAATCCAGAAGTGCCGACAGTGACTAACACAGCGCTACTGAAGACGCCGAGCGGCCGAAACCGGTCTGGCGAAAGACCGAACCGGCGAGAGAGGAGACAGAAACACAACGAACCTACGATATTCGGTACACTTTATATAACCGAATGACCGAATTCGGCCACGAGACAAAACAATGGAAAGTGCCGAAAGCGACTGACTACTGAAGATGGCGAGCGGCCGAAACCGGTCCGGCGGAAAGGCGAGAACCGGCGAGAGGAGACACAGAAACACCACAAAAACCAATTGATTCTTCCCGCAGTATCAAGCGATCCAGAAGGTCCTGCGGAAAGGGTCGGTGTTGGACAATTCCTCGAGGAGTTTAAATCTTGAAGGCTGAATTCACCTTCTTAAGGGCGAGCGGACCCTTTTTTTCTCTCTCTCTCCTTTATTCACGTCCCCTTTTCGTCTATTTTCCAACCGAACAAATCGTCGAAACGTGACCGAAGTGCACGTCCCTCGGCCGATAAACGCTTTCACCGAACAACGCCCTCGAACGTGCCCCACCGACAGAGACCGTGCGCTATGCGCGTTTTACGAGCGCGTTTTACGTGTCAAATAGTAGAAAATATTCTTCGGCTCGTAGTTTAGGGTTTGTGGAAATTGTGGGGCGGGGGGGGGCGTTAGAGGCGTTTTCACTGTCGGACAATATTTAAAAAAAAAAAAATAATGAAATTTCGGCTGACCGCGGTTCGATTCAAAACTCCAAATAGAGTGGCCTCGTTAAGTACAATTTTACTGTTCAACCCCCTTAAGGCCTAAAGTTAAGCAGTAAGTCCTAACTGCGTACCAACTTTTGTAAGCTCTTGCCGGATTTTTTTCCAATTTTCCAGGATTTTTTGCTGAAAGTTGCTCCTGATGGCCGGTCTTTAGGGGCGCTGTAGGGACGGATTTTCGCCCTTACTTCAAAAGGTATTACATCGAAATCGGACTTAATCAAGACTGGATTTAATGGTGCAGCTCATTCCAAATTTAAGTCGACGTTAAATTTCACTCAAAACCTAAAAAATCGCCCCCAAAGAAAAAACGTCCAAAAAGTGCCGACAAAGTGACTTAACTTCTTCTAGCGTTTCGGCTTTCCGCCGCAGCCGGCGAAGCGTCGTCCTACTCGGAAATATCGTTACTGGATCTGAGAATATTTTGAAAAAAAAAAAACTGTAAAATCGTCGGGCCCCGAGTGGGGCCACTTTAACACAAAATTTTTGACTGATATAAAATATTTGTCCGGCAACGTCACGTATCACATTAATTGTCACGTACTCTAATCGGACGTCACTTATGTCCGGAGTAATCCAGAAGCGTTGTAAGAATTTCATTTTAATTAGAAGCGATTAAAGGAGGAGTGGGGAAAAGAAAAAAAAAACACTTTTATATCTTGTCACTTACGAGATAGCGGCATGACTAATGTAGCTTAAGATTTTCGAAAACGAAATTCGTACGAATCCTCCCGTATTGTCTCCGTGAAAATTCGGCCGAAAATTGTACCTTTCACCTTTCCCCATTCCCGATATACGACCTGAAGATTTGAATCTGAGCGAAAATTGAGCGGAATCGCGCGATTCGCCAGACCGGTTTATCGGTCTTCAGTACAGCGGCGGCGCCGGTCACTCTGGATGGCCCACTGAAGAACATGCGAAGTGACCAAAAGTGGCTACTGAAGACGGCCGCGAGAGACCGAACCGGCGCCGATGAGACGCAGAAACACCACAGAAAACGTTAAAAATCTTAGAATAAATATAGACACCTGGGTATAGGACTGGGTATAAAAAGGCCCTTCGTACAATCCAGAACGATATTCAAATTGAAGGACGGTAAAGTGCCGAGTTTACGGCAGTGTCGGGCCGGACACTACTGTAGTGACTACTGAAGATTGGCGAGCGGCCGAAAACCGGTCTAGCAAAAGGACCGAGACAGAAACACCACGAAATCTACTGTAGTCCAACCTCTCGCTGACCACAAAACAGGTATGTTAAATTTAGACAACAACTCTCCGCAGTGTCACTTTCACTTGTACTGTGACCGACACCGCGCTACTGAAGACGGCGAGCGGCCGAAACCGGTCTAGCAATTCGTACATTTTAAGTTCGAGCGGGCGGGACCCACTCGAGTTCACAACTTTCGATTTCAATTCGCTCGAAAATGGATTAAAGTGCCGAAACAGTGACTGACACACAGCGCTACTGAAGATGGCGAGCGGCCGAAACAAGGTCTGGCGAAAGACCGAATCCGGCGATAGGAGACAGAAACACCGCGAAATCTACTGTATTCCAACCCCTCGCTGACCACAAAACAGGTATGTCACTTTCACTTGTACTGTGATTAACACCGCGCTACTGAAGACGGCGAGCGGCCGAAACCGGTCTAGCGATTCGTACATTTTGAGTTCGAGCGGGGCCCACTCGTATTGTACTCGAAAGTATTGCAGCTGTTAAATGAAGTGCGAGTCACGAAGTTCTTCGAAAAGGGGAATAGAAAATTTGCAGGAAAAGTTTCTATTTTTTGGCGAAATAAAATCAATTCCAAAGTCAAAATTTCGATTATTTTTGGGAGCTACCCCCAATACTATAAACGTCTTTTTTCTCCCTTTTTTTTTATGTTTTTTTTTATGCTGAACGAAATTTTTTCGGTTTAAGTCGATTCTTTTGAATCGGTTACGGGTTTATATACTATAGATCGTCGACCAGAATTTTTCTCGAACCACGATTCGTGTCGTCTTCAGTAGAATATTTGCGGAAAAAAAATTATTCGGCCGACGTTCGTTTCGTATTTCGGCTGTCCGATTGTTAATTGAAATGTGTTTTTGTAAAATTATCGATTCGGTCTTCAGCTAGACCGGTTTCGGCACGCCTCTCCCTTCAGTAGCGGTGTCGGCCACTTTTTCGGACGTTTTCCGGGCGTTCCTCACCCTGTCACTGTTGTACTGTGACTGACACACAGCGCTACTGAAGATGGCGAACGGCCGAAAGACCGGTCTGGCGCTACCGGTTAAAAAACCGGTTTCGAGTCCGTCTTGGTTACGCCGTGGTTCCAATCACAACTTTCGATTTCGATTCGTTGGTAAAAAATATTTTAGGCCTTTTCGGGCAGGGCCGGTCTTTAAAACTGAGAACACGGCTGTCATCTCGGCCGGTAACCGGCGTCGGTGGACCAGTTCTAAAATTGGAACCAGATTTCGTCCGCTCGGTTCCTTATATACCGGGCGGGATATCTGAGTTCCAATTTTAGAGGGACTGGGGGTGACCGACGCCGGCGGCCGAGAATGACGCCGTGTAGTTTTAAAAGCGAGGACCTGAAAAGGTAAAATTTTTTTACCAACGTTTCGAAATCGAAAGAAACCACGGCGTAACCAAGACGGACTCGAAACGCGGACGGAAATATCGTCCGAAAATTCAGTTTTTTAATAACTAGCGCCGGACCGGTCTTTCGGCCGTTCGCCATCTTCAGTGGCGCTGTGTGTCGGTCACAGTACAACAGTGACACGGCGAGGAACGTCCGTAAAACGCCGAAAAACGTCCACGAAAAAGTGGCCGATACCGCTACTGAAGGGAGAGGCCGAAGGTGCGGACGAAACCGGTCTAGCTGAAGACCGAATCGATAATTTTACAAAAACACATTTCAATTAAGAATCGGACAGCCGAAATACGAAACGAACGTCGGCTAATTTTTTCGCAAAATTTCTACTGAAGACGACACGAAATCGTGGTTCCAGAAAAATTACGATACTATATTGTAAACCTCGTAACTTCAGAATCACTAAACGAAAAATTCAGCATAAAAACATAAAAAAAAAAAGGAGAAAAAAGACGTTTATAGTATTAGGGGTAGCTCCCAAAAGTAATCGAAATTTTGACTTTGGAATTGATTTTATTTCGCCAAAAAATTGAAACTTTTCCTGCAAATTTTCTATTCCCCTTTTCGAAGAACTTCGTGACTCGCACTTCATTTAACAGCTGCAATACTTTCGGCCCGTAATCTCAATTCGAATTGGAACTCCCAAATTGGCGCCTCCTGAATCCCGGAACTACCGGATTGGGAACTGCGAAATTGGGGAAACATTTTCGTAATCGGAAATTTCCCAAAAAAATTAGATACTCGATATTGTTCGAAACTTCCAAAATTTGGAAATTCCCAAATTATCGCCTTCGGAATCCCCGAACTACCGGATTCGGGACTTTAGAAAGTTGGAAATTGAATAAAATTTGGAATTTCCAGAATTCGGAACTACCCAATTCAGAAGCGTTCAGAATCCCGAACTGCCGTATTCGGAATTGCCCGATTTCGGAAAAATTTCGAAATCGGAACTTCCCGAAATCCTCACCTCGAGTATAGAATCCCGAACTACCAGATTCGGAACTGCGAAATTGGGAAACATTTTCGAAATCGGAAATTTCCAAAAATTAGATACTCGATATTGTTCGAAAATTCCAAAATTTGGAACTTCCCGAAATCCACGTCTCCAGAATAGAATCTCGAACTCACAGATCTCGGAACTTAAAAAATTAGAAACTCAATAAAATTTTGAATTATCAGAAATGGTAGCTCCAAATTAAAACCTCCGGAATCCCGAACTACCGGATTCGGAACTGCGAAATTGGGAAACATTTTGGAAATCGGAAATTTCCAAAAATTAGATACTCGATATTGTTCGAAACTTCCAAAATTTGGAACTTGCCGAAATCCCCACCTCCAGAATTTCACAGATTCGGAACTTAAAAAATTAGAAACTCAATAAAATTTGGAATTATCAGAATCGGTAGTCCCAAATTAACACCTCCGGAATCCCGAACTCCCACATTCAGAACCGTATTTTGCACAACTTCCCAAATTCAGCGCCTTCAGAAAGAACGCCGAACTACCAGATTCGGAACTGTCCGATATCGGAAAATTTCGAATTCGGAACTTCGGAAAAATCAGTTAATCGATAAAGTTCGGGACTTTATCCCTACATCGTATAACCCAACTTCCGTCCGAAGTTTACAGTATATCGACCGCGTAACCGACTGAAAAGAATCGATTTAAACGGAAAAATATTTTTGTTCGGAGTTCGGTCAGCACTTGTATTTATAACGTAAATTGTATTTTGTTGATTGTACAAAACACCCGACTCTGTTGTATAATAATGGAAATGTGACCTGGAGAAATGTCTTTGTTCTGGAATGCGACGAGTCATCTTCTCGGCGGGCGTCCGAACAGTTAAACTCGGAACTCCCGGAGTATTTGTCATTTGGAAACTTCCAAACGAGCAGTTCGGAAATTCGGAACAAGCCCAATTCATTGGCTGCTACGCGTTTTCCGTTCAATTATATTCTGTTCAACTAAAAAATTCGGAACTCCAAGATTGGTTACTTCCAAAATTTCCAACTCCACGAATCGGCACCTACCCGAATTGGGGAACTCCCAAATTCGCAACTTCAAAAAATTAGAAACTCGATAAAATTTGGAACTCCCGAATTAAAACCTCCCGAATCCCGAAATCCCAGATTCGGAACTGCGAAATTCGGAAATTTTCGAATTCTGGAACTTCCAAAATTTGGAACTCCCAAATTATCACCTTCAGAATTCCGAACTACCAGATTCGGAACTGCCAAATTACGGAAAATTACGAATTCGGAACTTCCAAAAATTAGATACTCGATATGGTTCGAACTTCCAAAGTTTGGAACTCCCAAATTATCACCTCAAATACCGAACTACCAGATTCGAACTCCCAAATTTCGAAAATTTCGAATTCGGAACTTCCAAAAATTAGATACTCGATATGGTTCGGAACTTCCAAAGTTTGGAACTCCCAAATTATCACCTTCAGAATACCGAACTACCAGATTCGGAACTGCCCAATTTCAGAAAATTTCGAATTCGGAGCTTCCAAAAATTAGCAACTCGATAAAGTTCGGGAACTTCCAAAATTTGGAACTCCCAAATTAGCACCTTCGGAATGCCGAACTCTCAGATTCGGAACTGCCAAAATTAGAAAACTTTTAAATTCGGAAATTTCCAAAAATTAGATACTCGATATTGTTCGAAATTTCCAAAATTTTGAACTTCTCAAATCCGCACCTCTCGGTTTTTCGAACTCCCAGTTTCAGAACTTCCAAAAATTAGATACTCGATATTGTTCGAATCTCCCATAACTGATAACTTCCCGTGTCCGCACCTCCCGAATCCCGAACTCCTAGATTCGGAAATGCGAAAATTACTTTGGATGAGTAACTTCCAAAATTTGGAACGTCCCAAATCAGCACCTCCCGAATTGGGGAACTCCCAAAATCGGAACTGTCGAAATTAGGAAAGTTTCAAATTCAGAACTTCCAAAAATCGGAGTGAGAAACTCAATAAAATTTGGAATTTCCAGAATTTGGAACTCCCAAATTAACACCTCGGGAATCCCGAACTCCCAGATTCGGAAACTTTCAAATTCAGAAATTTCCAATTTTAGTCCTGAGACTATCAAGAAAAGACTAACTTTCACTAATGCCTCACACTTCATTTAAGACCTTCAATACTTTTAAGCCTATAATCTCAATACGACTTTAAAATTTTAAGTCAGTTTCAATAAGTAATTTAAATAAATCAGTGTCTACCCCCTACAGCTACTGAAGATGGCGAGCGGCCGAAACCGGTCCGGCAATGCAACGCGAGCTGGGACGGAAGAAAATTATTTTCTATCTAAATTCCGCCAATTAAAATTTAAACAGGGCCCAACAGTCGGACCCGACGCTCAAAGCGGTCTATAATTTCAGCGTTAAGTATTACAAACAATAGACAGTACAATAGAGCGGATATTATAGACTATAATTGAGAACCCCCTCCCTCCCTTTTGTCCCGCTCAAAGAGGGTCGTCGTCTAAAGCGTGACAGCTCTGTTTCCCCAGTCTATATATAGACCGGCTCCGGTCTATACGTCTCTCTCACTCACACACACACAACACACACACAACACACACACAAAAGGAAATCCCACGTCTCTATTTGTGTGAGTGGCGGCTATTTTTATACAACTCCTTCGTCCTCCTCGCCGACGCGTCTAGAAAACTCTTAACCGTCTAGAAATTTGATTGTAAAAAAAAAGAAAAATACCTTCCGATTTTTAACAATTTCGATTACATAAACTGTATTATTAGGTGGGGCTGTCCGACCGACACCTGTCCTCGAAATAGAACCAGTCTCGAGAGAGGGAGTTTAAACACGAACTGGGTATAAATGAACGAAACATCGAATTAGAAACTCGATAAAGGTAGGAACTTCCAAAATTTGGAACTCCCAAATTATCGCCTTCAGAATACCAAACTATCAGATTCGGAACTACCAAATTTCGAATTCGGAACTTCCAAAAATTAGATACTCGATACGGTTCGGAACTTCCAAAATTTGGAACTCCCAAATTATCGCCTTCAGAATACCAAACACTAAGATTCGGAACTGCCAAATTTTGTACTCGGAACTTCCAAAAATTAGATACTCGATACGGTTCGGAACTTCCAAAATTTGGAACTCCCAAATTATCGCCTTCAGAATACCAAACTACTAAGATTCGGAACTGCCAAATTTTGTACTCGGAACTTCCAAAAATTAGATACTCGATACGGTTCGGAACTTCCAAAATTTGGAACTCCCAAATTATCGCCTTCAGAATACCAAACTATCAGATTCGGAACTGCCAAATTTTTACTCGGAACTTCCAAAAATTAGATACTCGATACGGTTCGGAACTTCCAAAATTTGGAACTCCCAAATTATCGCCTTCAGAATACCGAACTCTAAGATTCGGAACTGCCAAATTTCGGAAAATTTCGTATTCGGAACTTCCAAAAATTAGATACTCGATACGGTTCGGAACTTCCAAAATTTGGAACTCCCAAATTATCGCCTTCAGAATACCAAACACTAAGATTCGGAACAGCCAAATTTTGTACTCGGAACTTCCAAAAATTAGATACTCGATACGGTTCGAACTTCCAAAATTTGAACTCCCAAATTATCCCTTCAGAATACCAAACTAAAATGATCGGAACTTCCAAATTTTTTTCGAACTTCCAAAAATTAGATACTGATAATGTTCGGAATTTCCAGAATTTGGAACTCCCAAAATTTCGAATACCTCCAGAAAATGAACTCGAAAATTTTTACTAACTAAAAATTGTGTGAACTCCCAAAATTTTACCTCCAGAAAATGAACTCGAAAATTTTTACTAACTAAAAATTGTGTGAACTCCCAAAATTTTACCTCCAGAAAATGAACTCGAAAATTTTAACTCAAAAATTATGAACTCCCAAAATGTTGAACTCCAAAAATGTTGAACTCCCAGTTTGGGAAAGTACCAAACTCGTCAACTCCGTAATTAGGAAACTTTCAAAAATTAGTAACTCGAAATTTACTTAGCTTCCTGAGCTATAGTTTAGTTTAAAGTACGGAAAGAAAACTTCATCACCGATTTAGTCCTTTAGGTTAAATCCTAAAGTCCTTTAGGTCCCTATCGTCGTCATTTCAGAGAGCGCCGTGCCGAGGAATTCCATGAAAGCCGAGATGATATATGGCCCGGTCGTTGAGTAGTGTTCTTCAATGTCAACGACCCCGACATTGAAGTGGCCCTCGTCGAAGACCTCCCGGGAGTTTATCACCGCTTACATCGGCCCCAGACACACACACACACATGAACCAAAGACTGGTCTGTCTCATAGATCGGTTTCAATATTTTTTTTTTATTTTTTCATTCCTCATTTTTCGCCTTCCCAATTCCCGATGGCTTTCGCTCAGGCTACAGACGAAGTACCCGATTAAGTACCCAGTTAAGTACAGTAGGCCCCAGATTGGTCTCGTGTGTCGTTTCAATTCCGTAGTGCCCTAATGCCCGAATGGGACTCGATTTAAAAAAACAGAATATTCGACAAACCGGTTTTCGAAAACATACAATTGGTAGTCCCAAATTGACACCGCCCGAATCCCGAACTCCCAGATTCGGCGAGAATTAGATACTCGATATTGTTCGAAACTTCCGAAAAATTGGAATTTCTCCAATCCGCACCTCCAGAATCTCGAACTCCCAGATTCGGAACTGCCGAAATTAGGAAATTTTTAAATTGGAAATTTCCAAAAATTTGATACTCGATATTGTTCGAAACTTCCAATAATTTGGAACTTCTCCAATCCGCACCTCCAGAATCTCGAACTCCCAGATTCGGAACTGCCAAAATTAGGAAATTTTCAAGAATTAGATACTCGATATTGTTCGAAACTTCCAAAAATTTGGAATTTCTCCAATCCGCACCTCCAGAATCTCGAACTCCCAGATTCGGAACTGCTGAAATTAGGAAACTTTTAAATTCGGAAATTTCCAAAAATTAGATACTCGATATTGTTCGAAACTTCCAAAAATTTGGAATTTCTCCAATCCGCACCTCCAGAATCTCGAACTCCCAGATTCGGAACTGCCGAAATTAGGAAACTTTTAAATTCGGAAATTTCCAAGAATTAGATACTCGATATTGTTCGAAACTTCCAAAAATTTGGAATTTCTCCAATCCGCACCTCCAGAATCTCGAACTCCCAGATTCGGAACTGCCAAAATTAGGAAACTTTCGAGATACTCTATTTTTGAAACTTCCAAAATTTGGAATTTCTCCAACCGCACCTCCAGAATCTCGAACTCCTAGATTCGAACTGGCTTTTCAAGAATTAGATACTCGATAAAACTTCCAAAATTTGGAATTTCGTCTCCGTCGAACTCCCAGATTCAGAACTGCCAAAATTGGGAAACTTTTAAATTTCCAAAATTAGATACTCGATATTGTTCGAAACTTCCAAAAAATTTGGAACTTCCCAAATCGCACCTCCAGAATCTAGAAACTCCCAGATTCGGAACTGCCAAAATTAGGAAACTTTCGAACACTAACGAGTATCTAATTTTTGGAAATTTCCGGATTTAAAACTTTCCTAATTAAGTAAGTTTCCTAACTTCGAAAAATTTGGAACTTCTCCTATCCGCAATTCGGAAATTTCCAAAAATTAGACACTCGATATTGTTCGTAACTTCCAAAATGAATGTTATTGTTCGAAAGTTTCTAATTTGGCAGTTCCGAATCTGGGAGTTCAAAGATTCTGGAGGTACGGAAAGTTCCACGGAACTTCTCCTATCCGCAATTCGGAAATTTCCAAAATTAGACACTCGATATTGTTCGAAACTTGCAAAATGAATGTCGTAATGAGTAAATTTTTATGCAAATTTTGGGAAATTCGGACTCTGGCCGATAATTTCGGCTCTTCGCCATCGTCGGCTTCCGTCGAAACGTTGCTGAGGTTACAGAAAGTTTATGTATTATAACGTTTTTTTTCCTTCCGAAATTCGGTTAAATTCTAACGGCAATAAAACCGTAGTCAACATTTTGTTTTCGATTTTTATAACAGTCAATTCAACAATTTTAAAAATTCGAATTCGCGGAATTTTTATTTTTTTGAACGATTTCTGGGGAACGAAAAAGTGGGCGGCCTTCTCGTTTACAGCCGCCACCGCGGTACAACCGTGACAGTGACTACTGAAGACGGGGCGAACGGCCGAAACAGCGGTCTAGCGAAAAAAAAAAAGACCGAACAACCCCGAGAGAAAAAAATCTACGGTATTCCAATTTGTATAGCTCATTTTCGAAAACCGTTTCGAAAAAGTTTCTTTTCAACAATTTTAAAAATTCGACGAATTTACGTTACCGGGCGGATATAAAATATTGTATATTCTGGAATAGGAAATTTTTTTTCTTTTGGTCAATTCAGTTTTTTGGGTTCATTTTGGACTGAAAGGTCAACGCAGAGGTCGCCCTCCGAATCGAGAGCGGAACTTTCACTTTTTATAGCGTTTTAGGGGCCCGAATTTCGTCCCGAGTACACTTTCGGTCTGTAGAAAAATCGTTTTTTTTTTTTTTTCTATTAAGATTTTTTATAAGGGATGAACGTGAGAACGAAGCGACAACTCGACGTCTGGAATGGGCTGAAAGTGATGATATCGAAGTGCCCTTGAAGTGCACTCGAGAAGTGTTCAGACACTCGAGTTTTAAAGCGCGTTTAATTTCACGCCGTCCTACTCCGTACAATCGCTACTGAAGACGGCGGGTGACCGATAACGGATTGGGAGGTTTGGGACGAGGGGAAAGGCCGGCAGTGGTACTTCGGGACAAGGGTCGACTGTCGGGGGTATGTTGAGGGTCATTACGGATTGTTCGGTTGGAAACATACCCCGGGGAGCATTGAGGATGGTACTGGAAGGACTTTTGACTGGGAATCTCTGGATGCGGGCGATGTCGGATTTTTTCCCGGTGGAACCCCCATATACCTTAAGTATCGCTTTGTATCTCGCATCCAGAGATTCCCAGTCATCCTCAATCCTCCCCCCAACCCCGGGGGTATGTTTCTAACAACCCGAACAATCCTCCATGACCTCTCTCATCAACATAATAACGTCCCGGGACAGTAGACGAAGTCCCGTTCGGAATATTGTACAAAGGCTTTAATACAGTTGAAGTTGGCGTACTTAGCTGGAATTACGAAGTCGGAAATAGCTCCTGGGGGTGGGGGGGGAGCGGAGAAGAGTGTGGGCAGCGACTAAGGTGCCTTAAAGTCGCGGAGGCCGAGGGCCTAAACGGTCATCCACCCATAGACATTCCTCACTCTCCTCTCTCCCTCCCTCTCTCCCTCCCGTTTCCAGTCCCTACACGCTCTATCCCTGAATTCCAGCTTTCCAGCCGCCTACTTTCGCCTCCAATTACGTACGGCCCGCCGCCGCCCTTCACTGACTACTAAGCCGGGCGGTGAAGAAATGACGCGGTCGTTTCGCCACAAGAAGAAGAAGAAGAAGAAGAACAAGTCCTTAGGTTCCAGAAACGTATGGTTAAAGAATCGTCCCTTCGAGGGCACTCCAGCCCTTCACGGATAGTCCGTATATCGAGCGGATCAGCGACACTTCGAGGCGTTGAGACAAAACCCTTTCGGATACCCCAGAGCCATTCCCGGTAAAACTTGGCCTAATAATATTTAGTTTTTCGGCTTCCAGCGATAAACTTCCAGAAGACATCCAGAATCCAATATAAACACTACGAAAAATACAACGCTACAATCAACCTTCTTCACAATAACTGTCGTTAAAAATTTCGAACTCCCAGATTCGTAATTTCCAAATTAAGAGATTAATTACTAAAATGAAATTCTGAACTCCCAAAAATTATGAACTCCCAAAATTTTAAACTAAAAAGTTGAACTCCCAAAAATGTCATACTACCAACATTTAGAACACCCAAAAATGTTGAACTCCCAAAATTTTGAACTGCAAAAATGTTGAACTCCCAAACTGTTAAACTCCCAAAAGTTTGAACTGCAAAAAAGGTTCCCTCCCGAACTCCCAGATACGAATTTTCAAATTAGGAAACTAAAATGAAATTTTGAAATCCCAAATATTATGAACTCCCGAATATTTTAACTCCCAGAATTTAAACTCCCAAAAGTTTAAACACCAAAAAGGTTCCCTCCCGAACTCCCAGATTCGTAATTTCCAAATTAGGAAACTAAAATGAAATTTTGAACTCTCAAAGTGTTAAACTCCAAAAGTTTGAACTACAAAAGGTTCCCTCCAACCAGATTCTATTTTCAAATTAAGAAACTAAAATGAAATTTTGAACTCCCAAAATTTTGAACAAAAATTTAAGAACTCCCAAAATATCAATCTACCAAAATTTTGAACACCCAAAGTGTTGGAACTCCCAAAATTTTTGAACCCAAATAGGTTCCGATTCCCGGTAAAACTGGGCCCAATAATATTTCTTTTTCAGATTTCCAGAAGAAATCCACAAACCAATATAAACACTACGAAAAATAATACAACGCCACAATCGACCTTCTTCACAATAGTTGAAAAGAACTTGAACTCCCATTGAACTGCAAAATGAACTGCAAAATGTTAAACTCCCAAAAGTTTGAACTGGGAAAAAAATTGTAAATTGACCGACAAATTTGTAACCGGTATTGTGAAATCACAATAACAGCAGATGGAGACTACAAAGAGAACCGAAAAATTGCAAAATTTCTGTCGATAAAGACGCCGTCCGGCGACGGTACCTGATGACCTGCAGGAAAAGTCACCGGGACGGTGGCGTTTAAGTTGGCGTTGAACGAGGAATGGACTTCGTTCGACTTTCGGGGGTATGTTGAGAGGTCCCAGTTATTAAGGATGCGGTACTGGAAGGACTTTTGTTGACTCCAGTTCCTTATTGTCCTTGGGCGGGGGGCTTTTTTCCGCCCCCCCCGCCGATCTTCAGTCGAGGCGGGAAGCTGAAAAGAGTTGTAAATTTTGTAAATTCACCTGTCTCAGATCAATAGTGACCGTGACGTAGTTGTACTGTTGGCCGTTGAAGAGGGTCGGGCTCTGCCACCAGGTGGACGCCGAAGTGGAGCCGGCGCTGTAATCGACGGCCGCCTCTATCGGCCTCCTCTTGTCGGCGTTCCTCGAATCGCACACCGAACACTGGTGGCTCCTCCTCGACCAGCAGTAGGTCTCGGGGCCTTTCTCGCCGCACGTCGCGTTACTCTTGATGTGGGCGCCGGCGGCCAGGTTGAAAGTGTCCGGGAACAGACCGCCTCCGCCTCCGCCTCCTCCTCCTCCTCCGCCTCCTGTACAAAACATCGGATACAGGTCAGTGTTACCAACCCAGAAGGTTCTGTGGTCCGCGAGGAACACCTGGAATACCCGATATACTGGGCGTTGTACATATTTTCAAGAACAGATAAGCCGTCGATGGACTTTCTTTGGGTTCATCCGACTTCCGCAGGACCTCCACAACGCTCTTCGTCTTTCAGCGAAGAAAAATCCCCACCGACGCCGCCGTTCATCCAAGTCTTCGATCGACCGGTCGATACAATTTCGATACAAAGTTGCGTTTTGTACACATTTCTAAGTAACTTTTGAATGCGGGTATAGGATGCATTCGGCTTACACTGCAACGTCCCTTCAACAACGCCCTTTATTCATCGTCGACCTCCGGACTGTGGAGGACGTCTTCGGGGCGCTCCTCATCGTCCTACAGCGAAAATGTACCCGTCCTTCCAAGTCTTCACCGGCCCCGATACCCGGCTTACTGGACAGAGCATTATTGTACACCGTCTAATACCGTTTTGGAATTTGAATTGTGGTTTCGTGCGTGGCTTTCCGCCGCGTCCCCGCCCCACCGTCTTCAGTAGCGAAAGACGCGGAGTGAGACGGCGAAACGGTGCGGCGGGCCGAGGAAAAGAACGTATCCCCAAAGTGACTACTGAAGACGGCCGAATGAAACCGGTCGTAGAAACACTTAAAGGCCAGAAGAAGACGAGGATCGAGTTATCGAGAGGTGAAAAGAGATAAAAAACCGTCCGTTGATTGTACAATAAATGAATGGGGGGAAAAAGGAAAAATTTTACAAACTGCGCCCAATTATCTATTTCCTGGCCGATTTTTTCGACAGGCCAGATATTGTGTATTTCGTCGACCGCCCGCGTCGAATCGGCGTCGTAAAGTTTTACGGCCGTTTTCAAAAAAAAAAAAAAATTGGTTTCATCAGAAACGATTTTCGAAAGGACAATTCCGTTCGGAATTTTTTTTTTTTACAGCTACAAGAAGATATTGGGTGTACCCCAAAGAGTGGTATTTCGGTCTTGAGGAGTTCCTCTTCAGGAGGGGGGGGGACGAGTGGAAATTTGCAAAGTCGAAACGTCGACCACTCTCTCGGGTACACCGTAATATATTCGTCGAAAAGGTATTTCAGGAGAGAGACGACAGGAACTCTCCCCTTCGGGAGTTTCCTTCACTCCCGCAGGTTCCCCGGAACCCGGTTAAATCCGAAAACCCCGAATCCGCGTACGGTTCTCGGTTATCTGTAAATCGTTTCATTAGCGTTGTACACGACGACTGTACCGTTGTACGGAAACGGAGGGGTAGCCGTAGGGCAGGTAGCGTACATCCCCGGGGGTACGTCCAGGTAGTCGTTCTCGGGAACCTGAATATTTATCCTTTTTTTTTTCAAGTACCGTTCCCCGCCCCCGTCTTCTCACCCCTAGACTAGGAGGGTGGACGGAAATCCGATTTTCCGACCATATAAGAGCGGTAATTCTTGGTATATATATATATATATATATATATATTAGACAAAACTACAGCGTTCACCTTTGTAAAGGGGTGGTTTTTTGGTTTTCAAGACAGACGTGGAGACGTTTCGAGGTCGTCGGGTCGCGTCAAAGGTCACCCCTTGTGACCCCAAAGACCTCCCTGTGGAGCGGTCTTTGTTTTCCCATTGAAAACTGTCCCGAAAACACGCCGAAATCAATTCGTGTCAGACTGGACAAATTGAAGATGAAAAAAAAAAAAATTCAATTCCGGCTCGTAACGAGCACGACGGACGATTGATTTTAACTGGGACCTCCGGTCGCCGTTGATAAATTGATTGGAACGAGCTGCGACTCGAGATTTATGCGCCTCAAGGAGCGCCCCCGGATAAGGGATGATGATAACGTCCGAACTGATGATGAGGCCGGTGAAGTTCTCGGACGAAGTCCGTGAAGTCCCCGGTCACAGTGCTTGTAACAACACCGGACTTACAATTAAATACAATAACAAGACATATATATATATATATATATATATATATATATATATATATATAGAGGTGGTCCAAAAAAATGTATCCACCGTTTAAAAGTCCATAACTCGCAAACCAATTGACGGAATTGTACCCTTTTTTGGTAGTGTTGTAGTTTTTGTAGTTCCGCCAATCGCCCCCCATACAAGTGTTGTATTGCGTTGTTCCGTTTTGTCCAAATAGTCAGTGTTCTGTTGTGTCTGTCAGTTCTGTACCTGTGTTGTACTCGAGGTGAACGTGGCCGGCGCAAAAGGCTTAGAATTGTGGATGAAATGAAGTCAGTTTTGAAGTGGTATTTT
Source organism: Lethocerus indicus (assembly GCA_019843655.1). Taxonomy (NCBI): domain Eukaryota; kingdom Metazoa; phylum Arthropoda; class Insecta; order Hemiptera; family Belostomatidae; genus Lethocerus; species Lethocerus indicus. Next base: position 37,622,577 of record JACDQD010000002.1, read on the forward strand.
AAGTAGGAAAACATTAAAATGAGGTTTAAAACGGCGAAATGAGTATCGAACAGAGCCAATATCCCGACTGGACACGTTGTGCAGTCAGCAGTCGGGTGCTGCAGTTGGGCGGCATCGTTTCTGTCTGTGGATGTTAATAATGCTGGACCATTTCGAACACCTACAGTCTGATGATATCTTTAAGTTGGACTTTAAGCTACACTTTCACCAAAAAAGGGGAGAATTCTGTCAATTAGTTTGCAAGTTATGGACTGTTAAAGGTGGATACATTTTTTTGGACCACCTCTGTATATATATATATATATATATATATATATATATATATATATATATATATATACACACGCCGCGGTATGGAAATGCACAGGATATATATATATATATATATATATATATATATATATATATATATACACACTGCCAACCCCTTATACATTGTCCTTTCTGTCCATTTTTTCTTCCTCCCCGGGGTGTGTCTGGAGGCCGGGTCAAGGGTCGTCCGAACGTCGACAAAAAAAAAAACATTTCTGGACATATTTTTTTCGACTGGAGGGTTTAATAAATACTGGACTTCGGCCCCGACAACAGAACGTGCTCCAGACCTAGTCTATAAACAGCGTTATATCGTATATAATGGATATGAATTGGAAAAAAAAATATCTTTCACGTCTCGGAAAACATCCGATAAATAGCTATTGATATAGATTTCGCGCCCCTAAAAACTAAATTAGGCTTCAACAAATATTTTGTATTGTATTTGTATTGTTCAGCGGCTGTGTTTTTAGTCACTTTCGGCACTTTGGACTTTGTTGTCGCAGTACAAGTGACAGTGAGACAGTGCAGTGGGGAAAAAAAAAATCCAAAGTGCCAAAAGTGACTAACTACTGAAGATGGCGAGCGGCCGAGAAACCGGTCTGGCGACTCGCACACACGAAATCTACGCTATTCCAACCCCTCGCAGACCGCAAAAAAGGTATTTTAAACAGGTCATTATGTACTTGTATAGATTCTATATACAGTTCTAAATATATATAATAAAAGTCCGGGGGTGGGGGGATGGGTGTTGCTGTAATTGTTTCGCGATCCAACGACGGCTGTTCGCCACCCTCAGTATCGCATATTAGGCACGGACACACTTTATTACTGTACTAGAAATCCGGGCGGACAGGTGTACAGAATTTCCGAGGTACAACGTGTGTACACGCAGAGTACACAGGTACAATAAACGGGGTTTATTACCCCTCCGGTCTACCTGGTGGGGTCCCCATGTACAATCTACAATGGTTTATGTATTGTAGACGATACAGAATTCGAATTGTACAAAAGTGTATACTTTGTACTTGCTTTTCATTCAGTATTTTTATGGCCGCCGTCATAATTTTGCTGGACGTCAGTTTCGCAGAGAAATTGTAAATTTTCACTGACTTTCGTTTCGCTGGAAGGACGAAATTTTCCCGATTGAGAATCTTGGGGGAGAAAACGATTCGAGAAAACGAAAATTCGATTCTACGGAAAACGTTCTTATCTTACAAAGTTTTAAATTGAAACTAATAGAGACTTAAATCGAGACTTAAATCGAGACTTAAATCGAGACTTAAACCGAGACCCTAAATCGAGTCCAAATTGACTTCCTGGAGACTCGAATCGAGATTCAAAACGAGACTCAAATCGAGACTTAAATCGAGACTTAAATCGAGACTTAAATCGAGACTTAAATCGAGACCTAAATCGAGACTTAAATCGAGACCTAAATCGAGACTTAAATCGAGACTTAAATCGAGATAAATTCAAACCTAAATTCAAACCTAAATTCAAATAGAAATTCAAATCGAAATTCAAATCGAGATTCAAATCGAGAATTCAAATCGAAATTCAAACCTAAATTCAAACCTAAATTCGAAATTCAAATCGAATTCAAACCTAGAATTCAAACCTCGAGAAATTCAAATCGAGATTCAAATCGAGATTCAAATCGAGATTCAAATCGAGATTCAAATCGAGATTCAAATCGAATTCAAATCGAGATTCAAATCGAGATTCAAATCGAGATTCAAATCGAGATTCAAATCGAGATTCAAATCGAGACTCAAATCGAGATTCAAATCGAGATTCAAATCGAGATTCAAATCGAGATTCAAATCGAGATTCAAATCGAGATTCAAATCGAGATTCAAATCGAGATTCAAATCGAGATTCAAATCGAGATTCAAATCGAGATTCAAATCGAGATTCAAATCGAGATTCAAATCGAGATTCAAATCGAGATTCAAATCGAGATTCAAATCGAGATTCAAATCGAGATTCAAATCGAGATTCAAATTCAAATCGAGATTCAAATCGAGATTCAAATCGAGATTCAAATCGAGATTCAAATCGAGACTTCAATTCATCGAGATTCAAATCGAGATTCAAATCGAGACAAATCGAGATTCAAATCGAGACAAATCGAGATTCAAATCGAGATTCAAATCGAGATTCCTAAATTCAAACGAGATTCTAAACAAATTTAAATTCAAACTTAGACTGAAACCTAGACTGAAACCTAGACTGAAACATAAATATAAAAATAAATTTAAATTGAAACTTAAAAATTGACGACAACTCGTTGAATCCCTCTCCTCCGTTAGGGGATAATTTGAATTTGACAAGTGTGTAGGAAATGAGTAAATTTCATTATTATAGCCTCGATTAGTCACGAAGAAATGTCAGAAACCAGTCAGTAAATTGTGCTACGGTATGTTTTTTTGGGGGGTGATTCGAAGCTTCTTTTCGAATTATAATATAGAGACTGAAATAAGATATAAATAATAGATTTTAAAACTAGAAGGGTGGATCTATTTTCTACTATTATTGGTACTGGTTTGGGGTCTGGTAGATGTCTATTTAGACGGGGGGTGGGGGGGGGTGGGGTGGTCTATTTTGGGGGTCCCGCCCCACCGACTATATTTCATTCACGGGACTTACTCAAATCCTGCCCCTTATTCCCGCTTCCTGTCCCCGTCCCGGACAGAAATAAAATCCAGGAAGCCGTATCCCTAATTGAGCCTCCCTTCCTGTACCGATCCCGAACAGGGTTTTCCGGTTGGATGTCGGTCCAATTCGTGCGCATTGTCTCTCATTTCGCCAGACAGGTTTCGGCCGCTCGCCCCACCTTCAGTAGCGATCTCAGTCACTTTGACTATGTTTTTCAGGGTGCATCCTGACAGCACAGTGTCACCGTCACTTGTGCCGAAGCGGTTGTGATGGCGAGCGGCCGAAACCGGTCTGGCGAATGGCCGGAACCGGCGGGAGGGGACAGAGAGAAACACCGCGAAATCTACCGTATTCCAACAACCGGGGCGGGCCGCAAAACAGGTCTGTTGAAATACGAAATTGTCCCATAGACCGGTTTCGGCCTAAATAGCTAAATTCCCCCGAACAGCCGATCATTTCATCACCTCTAGTTATCAGTTTATCACTCGGATAAAGCTATAAAATGGTCAGCATCAATTGTTCCTCAATTCATAGACGACAGTAACAATACGTGTCTTGAATTTCGAAAGATACTCATCAATGATTTTTTTAAGCATTTTTCTGTTGTACAATCAACTACATAAACAAATCTGCTGAGGAGAAAGGGAGCGGCCCGAATCCGCTACTGAAGATGGCGAACGGCCGAAACCGGTCTGGCGAAAGGGCTGAGGGGGGACAATTTCCATTTTCGACAGACCCGTTTCGGTACGTCCACGAACTGTACACTGACACTGTACCCCCATTCAGTTCCTCTCCAACTGCACGTCCGCTATCAAAACCGTATTCTTATCTGCGTTTTGACCCCAATTCCTTGACCTGTCTACTGGGGTTTTCGATAATATCGACCATCACTGTCTACTGTAGACCATCAGAACGGTCGAGACCTTGGTTCGACGATTGCGGGAACTGGAGTTCGAAACCTCGTTTTTTTTTTGGCTTAAAACCGAGTAAAACCAATCTGTAATAACCGTTTTTAGCGGTTTCGCTATAACGGTCTGTCGTCTAGGCGATACCGAATTATAGAAAAATCAAATATCTATTCGATATCTTCCGATGGGCTAAATGACACTGTATTGGTGGGCGAAAGAAATTTTCATTTTTCAATAAAACAAACGGAAAATCGTATATTTCGCCTCTGTTTCTGTCTCCTCTCGCCGGTTTCGCCTTTCGCCAGACCGGTTTCGGTCTTCAGTAGCGCGAAAAACGCGATAACAAGACACGTATATATATATATATATATATATATATATATATAGTGACGGTGACAGTGCAGTGAAAACGCCAAAAAAAACCATCCAAAGTGGCTAAAACCGCTACTGAAGACGGCGAACGGCCGAAACCTTACTAGACCAGAAGCTTTCAATTATTCGCCGATATTTCGGTTTGTAATTCCACCGACGGCCATGAACTGTACAAGTGGCTGAAACCGCTACTGAAGATTCGGCCGAGCGGCCGAAACCGGTCTAGTAAAAGACCGAAAAGGCGAGAGGAGACAGAAACACCAAGAAATCTACTGTATTCCAACCCCACGAAACAGGTGCGTAAAACGAGATATTATGCATTTGTATAGATTCTATATACGACCGACACCGCTACTGAAGACGGCGAGCGGCCGAAACCGGTCTACCTACAGACCGAACCGGCGAGAGGAGACGGAAACACGACTAAATCTACCGTATTCCAACCCCCACAAAACAGGTATTTTAAACGAGTTATTATGTACTTCTGTATACGGCCGACACCGCTACTGAAGACGGCGAGCGGCCGGAACCGGTCCGGCGAAAGACCGAACGAAATCTACGGTATTCTTGGACGTTTTGACCGTTGAGAGAGAATGAAGTAAAAATACCCAAAAAGTACCCAAAAGTAATCGACATTTCGAGTTTGGAATTCATTTTATTTTGCCCGAAAAAGTAACTTTAATCTACTCTATATATTCACCGATATTATCGCCATTTTTCCGCTAGATTTTTCCGGATTCCTCTCTCTCTATTGAGGAACTCCACCAAGACCGAAATGCATCTTATCAAATTTGGAAATTACTATTTTGGCTGATACTGACGACAGCCTTTTTTCGTGAAAATGCTTGTAAAAAAAAAATACTTCGTTTTCATTCGGCGCGCCGGAAGTCCTCAGGATCGGCGTAAGAAACTGGCGGCTTCCGGTCGCAGGAAAAACGGGTTTTTCGCAGTTTTTCCCCGACATATCTTCTATCCGCCGGAAGTGGTCGCCATTCGGAAGCACGACTTTATAAAGTCGTGTGGGCGTTCAATTGGGCTATCGTTGCAGCGGTGACGTCACATATCCGGTTGCAATTTATCGTCTGATTGTGTATGTGCACTTCAAAGCCTGTATATATATATATATATATATATATATATATATATATATATATATAGAGGTGGTCCAAAAAAATGTATCCACTGTTTAACAGTCCATAACTTGCAAACTAATTGACTGAGTTGTCCACATTTTTGGTGAAAGTGTAGCTTAAAGTCCAACTTAAAGATATCATCAGACTGTAGGTGTTCGAAATGGTCCAGCATTATTAACATCCACACAGACAGAAACGATGCCGCCCAACTGCAGCACCCGACTGCTGACTGCACAAAGTGTCCAGTCGGGATATTGGCTCTGTTCGATACTCATTTCACGAACCTCATTTTAATGTTTTCCTACTTAAAATACACCACTTCAAAACTGGACTTCATTTCATCCAATTCTAAGCCTCTTAGCGGCGGCCACGTTCACCTCGAGTACAACACAGGTACAGAACTGACACAACAGAACACTGACTATCCGGCGACAGAACGACGCAATACAACGTATTGTATATGGGGGGGCGATTGGCGGAACTACAAAAACTACAACACTACCAAAAATGAGACAATTCCGCCAATTAGTTTGCGAGTTATGGACTTTTAAACGGTGGATACATTTGGACCACCCTCCACTGTATGAAATTCAATCTACGGTTTTATTGTAGCCTCGTTTAATAAAAAAAAAAAATCAAGTGCGCTAATTGATCGAATAACGATCGATCTTCGGCATATGTCGTGAAGAGTGAAAAAAAGGACGACGCTACGCCACAATCGGGGAGATGAAAATGAAAACGGCATCGAAGACGGAGCTTAACGAGACCAGAAGAAATGAATGTTTTCGAAACGCTTCTAGGATTGGAAAAAACGTCGGAACAAGTCTATAATATACGTTGGGGATCACTTTGAAGGGGACAAAATAGATATTCGTATATATATATATATATATATATATATATATATATATATATATATATATTGGTGAATGTGTAAAATAAGTTTTCCCTTACAGAAAGTTATCATTAAATCAACAGTGTGTGGGTGAATTCAATATAAGTTTCACGATTACAAAATCCTATACGGGCCGTTATTATTACAAAATAAACCCCGGCAACAAATTTCTGTAAAAAATTATTACCGATCCACGAATTAGGACGTTATCACCGGTCACTAGCACTAGACAGTCGGATTATTGGATTTTCGAACACCGAAAGTGAAGAGAGAGAGAGAGAGAGAGAGAGAGAGAGAGAGAGAGAGAGAGAGAGAGAGAGAGAGAGAGAGAGAGAGAGAGAGAGAGAGAGAGAGAGAGAGAGAGAGAGAGAGAGAGAGAGAGAGAGAGAGAGAGAGAGAGAGAGAGAGAGAGAGAGAGAGAGAGAGAGAGAGAGGGAGAGAGAGAGAGAGAGAGAGAGAGAGAGAGAGAGAGAGAGAGAGAGAGAGAGAGAGAGAGAGAGAGAGAGACACGCTGTATTTCGCTCTTGAGAGGAGTTCCTCGTCAAAAATAAATGAAAATAAAATAAAATAAAACGCGATATAAATGTCGATAGAGAGGCGTTCCTCTAGTTGCAGTACGGCAATGGACAAAATTTACGATTTCAACCCTCAACGAACTTTGTTGTAGGGGAGAACACACTGTAAATACAGACGACAGGAGAATACATAAAGTGATTCCGTTTTGGTATCGAAGAAAGGATACAATTCGGTTTGAGAAGGGTTTCGGGTACGCGAACGGCCGGTGGACGGTACAGCGGTACACAGGTGGGTACGCGTACCATTCTGTGAAACCGTGCCTTATAAGGTATCTGGTAGTGGTACACGGGGGTGGGGGGGCCCTACCCGCTTCAGGATTGTACCCTCAGAGGTCATGGACCTCATCCGCACGCTCATCCACACAATTCATTCTCCCCCTGTATTATAGACACAAAGCCCCTATTATGTATATATATATATATATATATATATATATATATATATATATATATATATATATATATATATATAGAAATAAACACCCTGTAATCAGAAATCCAAATATCTATTTCAATATCTTCCGATACGCCGAAGGACAACTCTGTCCTTCAATTCCAATATTGTGTCAGCAGACAGAGACAGAAAAGTGCATCTCGGTTGTACAGAAAAGTGCATCTTCAGTACAAGTCGAAGACTGCGTCAGAACGCCGTGGCTAAACTTAGCTAGGAAGGGCGGGGACGTCGGCCAAGATTTGAAAAAAGAAAAAGAGAAAAAAATACCGAGCGAGCCCTTTTTTTTCCAACCCTACGCAAATGTCAACGGTCCGTCAAACCGCGGCCCTTTGGGAAGGGCCGATTTATAATTTTTTGGGGGTGGGGGTAAAGCGGTGACTGGCGCCGCTACTGAAGACGGCGAGTTTCTCGAATTTCAAGTCAATTGTCAAGTTCAAGTTTTACATAAACCCGACTATTTATATAACGCGATTTAATCCCCGAAATTGAGGCGAGATTTGAAAACGAAGTGTGGCCGCCGAAATTTCATTATTTTTAAAATATTTTCCGACAATTATCCGCACGCTGTAACGCCCGCCAATTTAACCCTAAAATATTGTCCGTCAAATACTTTATTTTTTAATAGGGTTTTTGCCGAATTTACCCCAAGAATTGTGTGGCGAAATCTGGCGTCAATTTCGCGACGCCCCCAATTTTTCGGGCCCAACCTTTTTTCCATCGCTCAATTTGACTCAATTTGCTCAATTTTCCGACGAAGATATTAGTTTCTGTCCTCGTTTTCAGGACGATTTCAGTAAAGCGGCCGGCCTCAAGACGGAGACGAGGAAATACGAGAAAAATCAACAACTACAAAGGGCCCCCGAAAATTGAGTTTTTTCGGTAAAAAAATTTTCTATTTAAGCCCTTTGATGATTCTCACAGTGTTGCCCTTCAAAATAAATCGATTGTCGAATACAATTCGGGGGGAAAAAAAATTCGCGCGAAATTTCACTCCATTTTCGCGTATCGCCCAATAACCGAAAGGGCCGATATAATTTTTGGGGAAAAATCAAATTTCGTCCGAAAATTGGCAAAAAAAAAAGGCAAATTTTATTTCCCCACTCGAAAACAATTAATTTTCCTACTCTGCAATAATTGTCAACGAAAAGAACGATAGACTCCGCCCTTCGAAAATTTTTCAATTTCGTGTCGGTAAAATTACAAAAAAAAATTTTTACGCGAAAAGAAACGGACGTTATTAATAATATTTGAAAATCGACGAAAATAATATTCAATCGCCTTTTTATTCGAATCAACGGGAAAAGAAACATTTTCGGGAGAATGAATTTCAGAAAATCAAAATATTAGAACGGGGTTGTGACGGATGAAAATTTATAAAAATTGTCCAGTTATCATCAAAAAATATTCGAATAAAATGAAAGATTTTTCTTTTACGTACGATAATTGGAATTGTATTTTCTTTTTTTCCCCCCTTTTAAGAATTGTAAATATTATTTCTAATAATATTTATACTCGCGATATTTAAGTTACATTCCAATGTGCGTACTTCGTGGAACTTGAATGAAATGAATGTAGCTTAAGTCCTCGGGTTCTTACCGTCAATTTTTTTTCCCCTATTATCGTATCGATATTATATAAAAAAAAAAATTCGGTTAAAATACAGAATTGGGGACGCCCCCCCCCCGTCACTGATAACTTAATTGGCGAAGTTATATATCGATATCTGTTCCAATCGATATATATATATCGATATATGACCTCGCCTATTCTGCATTGCGCCTCTTGAGGAGAACATCAATTAGCGCGGGTCGTCTAAAATTCCGTTCTAATTGAACGTTGGACGACGTCGCAATTTGGCATTTAAAATTCAGAATGGGGGGGGGCGCGGGGGCCCCAAATAGGCGAGGTTTTATATACATATATCGATATATGGAGAGGTGGTCCAAAAAAATGTATCCACCCTTTAACGGTCCATAACTCGGAGACTAATCGACGTAGTTGTACCAATTTTTGGTGAAAGTGTAGCTTAAAGTCCAACTTAAAGATATCATCAGACTGTAGGCGTTCGAAATGGTCACCGTTATTAAAATACGCAGACAGAAACTGCACCACCCGACTGCTGACTGCACAAAGTGTCCAGTCCGGGATATTGGCTCTGTTCGATACTCATTTCCGTTCATTGCCGTTTTCAACTTCGTTTCAATGTTTTCCTACTTAAAATACATACAATAGATACAAAAAATGAGACAATTCCGTCAATTAGTTTGCAAGTTGTGGACTTTTAAACGGTGGATACATTTTTTTGGACCACCCCACCCCCCTCCGAGAGAGAGAGAGAGAGAGAGAGAGGGGGGGAGAGAGAGAGAGAGAGAGAGAGAGAGAGAGAGAGAGAGAGAGAGAGAGAGAGAGAGAGAGAGAGAGAGAGAGAGAGAGAGAGAGAGAGAGAGAGAGAGAGAGAGAGAGAGAGAGAGAGAGAGAGAGAGAGAGAGAGAGAGAGAGAGAGAGAGAGAGAGAGAGAGAGAGAGGGAGAGAGAGAGGGAGAGAGAGAGAGAGAGAGAGAGAGAGAGAGAGAGAGAGAGAGAGAGAGAGAGAGAGAGAGAGAGAGAGAGAGAGAGAGAGAGAGAGAGAGAGAGAGAGAGAGAGACAATGCAGGAGAGAGAGAGAGAGAGAGAGAGAGAGTTGAGAGAGAGAGGTGAATCATCATCTGGCCGTGCCGTGAGTCATGCGGCAGATTGCTCTGGGCCGGCTGTAAAAACGCCCCCACTGAACAGGTCTTTTCCTAGACCGGCAACCTCCTCCAGGAGCTGAAGGGTGGCGAAGACTCCCTTAAAGAATCGACTTGAACAGAAACAATTTCTACCCCTAGAGGCCGTTACTGAAACTGACATCATCGACCTTAAGTCCTACCTTAAGTTTACAGACCGACAATGTACAGACCGGTACTGTATACAGTGCTATTGGGTTCAATCCAGATTAATTCTCCCCCTGCCCCTGGGGTATGTTTCAAACCGGAGAATCCACCATGACCTCTCAACATAGCCCGGACAAGTGGACGAAGTCCCGAAAAAATCCCGTTTCCCGAAGTTCCACTCGCGCCGCATCCCAATCCGCTCGTTAGGTCCATTTCGTCTCGCCCTCTTACACGTCCAGTAGGCGCTGGCGCAAGACTCTGCTACTGAAGACGGCGAAGGACGCGAAATGCAGGCGGGCCACGACCTCAGGACTTGAAAGTAAGTCATTACTTACCGGGTGTTCCACCCACGAATAGACACGTGGATCTTTATTATTATTGTGTTTAAAGGGGAGGGTTTCCATTGGGGCTGTTATTAGGGCCCTTAGAAGGGAAGTCGACCATTAGGGGTAACCGCCCCCTATACTTAAGAGGTCGGGAATATCCCACCCCCACCCCCCAGGGAGGAAACAATGATCTACTGGGGGATTTTTAGTATGGATAATATAATATGTAAAGCGTAGTTAGGATATAGACGTTATTCATAATTGCCAGGTATTTCGGCTGTTCGCCGTCTTCAGTAGCCCGTCACTTAGGCACCCTCATGAACACAGTAATCTCGTTATGTTATTTCGGTATTTTGGTGAATTTCTTGACCATTTCTTGGCCTATTTTAGTCGGTAAAAGCCTTAGGAATAATAATAATAGATTCCGCTGTACGATAAAATATAGAGGAATTCCACTTTTCGGTCCGGAATTCCTCCACTGAAAAATAAGCTTTCAATTATTCGCCGATATTTCGGTTTGTAATTCCACCGACGGCCATGAACTGTACAAGTGGCTGAAACCGCTACTGAAGATGGCGAGCGGCCGAAACCGGTCTACCGAAAGACCAAGCTCTTGTATAGATTCTATAGGCGACCGACACCGCTACTGAAGACGGCGAGCGGCCGAAACCTGTCTACCGAAAGACCAAGCTCTTGTATAGATTCTATAGGTGACCGACACCGCTACTGAAGACGGCGAGCGGCCGAAACCGGTCTTACCGAAGACCAAGCACTTGTATAGATTCTATATAAGACCGACACCGCTACTGAAGACGACGAGCGGCCGAAACCGGTCTTACCGAAGACCAAGCACTTGTATAGATTCTATATAAGACCGACACCGCTACTGAAGACGACGAGCGGCCGAAACCGGTCTACCGAAAGACCAAGCTCTTGTATAGATTCTATAGGTGACCGACACCGCTACTGAAGACGGCGAGCGGCCGAAACCGGTCTTACCGAAAGACCAAGCTCTTGTATAGATTCTATACGACCGACACCGCTACTGAAGACGGTGAGCGGCCGAAACCGGTCTACCGAAAGACCAAGCACTTGTATAGATTCCCGACACCGCTACTGAAGACGGCGAGCGGCCAAACCGACTCTACGGTATTCCTAGACTTTTGACCATTGAGAGAATGGACTGAAAATATTTAGGGGTACCCGAAAGTAAACGACATTTTGAGTTTGGAATTCATTTTATTTTGCCTGAAAAAGAAACTTTATTCTAGAAGATTGTTGATTACTTTAGACGGTATTTCAATGAAATGAATAGCGAAATTAGCTATGATTTAGCTGAAGAGGTAACTGGAAAAACAAACCTTGTTTGGAGGCCTGCGTCATCACGACGGCGGCTAAGCCCAACGCGACGACAAGTCCGTGAAGCATTTTTCTCCCTCCTCTCTCTCTCTCTCTCTCTCTCTGTCTTCAAGTCCGCAAGTCCGCACTTAGCCAACTGACAGAGACACAACAACAACAACTGTCGGGGAATTGGAATTTCACAGAATTTTCACCCACCACCACAGCATCCAAATAGCACTGTCGTCACACTACGCGCACAAACCGGGATAGACGGGGACGGAGGAGGACGATGGGGTGGACGGGAACGACTCTGGAGAGCCGGGATGACGACCGCCCGACACCGACAACACTCCTGGAGGCGAGACGACGATACAAGAGACACTGTCCGCTCTCCCACTGACTAAGGAGGAGGAGAAGGAGGAGGAGGAGGAGGAGGAGAAGGAGAGAGGGATGGAGAGGGAGAGGGAGGGAGAGAGCGGGATTGGAGGGGGAAAGGGAACCAGATTCCCGTTTCCCCCCCCACCACGAAACCGGCCACAACAAACAGTCACCTGCACATCCAGACCGCACTATTCTATAATTAGTGACACTGCGATTCGAAATACAACTAAATACAGGATACGATAATGTATCCGAACGGACAGAATCGGCCGGCTGCGAAATCGCCTCCGCCTCCAGTCTGAATTTTATTCGGATTTCAAATACAATAGTCGGGCCGAAATACAGTTTTTAGGGTCCGAAAAAAGGGGGTTTTTAATACGCAAAATCGGCCCAAAAATGAGGTTTGTAGCACCAATAACGGGGGTTTTTAGAAGCGAAATCGGGCGAAAATGCGGTTGTCACGCCCGAAACTGAGGTTTTAAGGCGCGAAATCGGCCCGAAAATGCCGTTTTTAGGTCCGAAAATGGGGCTTCTTAAACGCAAAATCGGGCAAAAATGCGGTTTTCAGACCTAAAATGAGGTTTTAAGGTTTGAAAATTGGCTCAAAAATGCTGTTTTTGGCCCCTAAAAATGGGATAATCGGGCGCAATCCCATTTTTTACGGTCTGAAAATAGGGTTCTCAGAACGGGCGAAAATTCGAAACACATTTTTATTTAAATTTAAACGAATCGAAATAAAGAAAGTACACACTGTAAATATTTTATTTAAATTTAAACCCATTATAGTACAATATATAATTATATAAATATTTATATCAAGTATGTAATGGGGAAATTCATGCATATAACCAAAACACATAATTATATAAATATTTATATCAAGAAATATATAATTATATAAATAATTATATCAAGTACGGGGAATTTCTACTGAAAATGGCTACGGTGCTAACAATTTTTGAACCGAAACACATTTATTTAAATTTAAACGAATCGAAAGTGCACTGTAAATATTTCCCATTATAGTACAAGTATGTACATGCATATATAATTATATAAATATTTATATCAAGAAAGTACGGGGGGAATTTCTACTGAAAATGGCTACGGTGCTAACAATTTTTGAACCGAAACACATTTATTTAAATTTAAACGAATCGAAAGTGCACTGTAAATATTTCCCATTATAGTACAAGTATGTACATGCATATATAATTATATAAATATTTATATCAAGAAAGTACGGGGGGAATTTCTACTGAAAATGGCTCCGGTCCTATCAATTTTTGACCGAAACACATTTATTTAAATTTAAACGAATCGAAAGTGCACTGTAAATATTTCCCATTATAGTACAAGTATGTACATGCATATATAATTATATAAATATTTATATCAAGAAAGTACGGGGGGAATTTCTACTGAAAATGGCTCCGGTCCTATCAATTTTTGACCGAAACACATTTATTTAAATTTAAACGAATCGAAAGTGCACTGTAAATATTTCCCATTATAGTACAAGTATGTACATGCATATATAATTATATAAATATTTATATCAAGAAAGTACGGGGGGAATTTCTACTGAAAATGGCTCCGGTGCTAACAATTTTGAACCGAAACACATTTATTTAAATTTAAACGAATCGAAAGTGCACTGTAAATATTTCCCATTATAGTACAAGTATGTACATGCATATATAATTATATAAATATTTATATCAAGAAAGTACGGGGGGAATTTCTACTGAAAATGGCTCCGGTGCTAACAATTTTTGAACCGAAACACATTTATTTAAATTTAAACGAAACGAAAACCCACTGTAAATATTTCCCACTATAGCACAAGTATTTACATGAAAGTGCACTGTAAATATTTCAAGAAAGAACGGGGGATTTCTACTGGAAATGGCCCTGATTAACAATTTTGATGAAGCACATTTATTTAAATTTAAACAATCGAAAGTGCACTGTACAGTACAAGTATGTACATGCATATATAATTATATAAATATTTATATCAAGAAAGATGGAATTTCTACTGAAATGGCTCCTGTGCTATTTCTACAATTGGCTAAGGTGAACGAAACAATTTTTGAACAAACATTTATTTAAATTTAAACGAATCGAAAGTGCACTGTAAATATTTCCCATTATAGTACAAGTATGTACATGCATATATAATTATATAAATATTTATATCAAGAAAGTACGGGGAATTTCTACTCAAAATGGGTCCAGACCAATTTTTGAAAAACATTTATTTAAATTTAAACGAATCGCACTGTAAATATTTCCTATTATAGTACAAGTATTTACATGCATATATAATTATATAAATATTTATATCAAGAAAGTACGGAGATTTCTACTGAAATGGGTCCGGTTAGCACATTATTATTGACGAAACATTTATTTAAATTTAAACGAATCGAAAGTGCACTGTAAATATTTCCCATTATAGTACAAGTATGTACATGCATATATAATTATATAAATATTTATATCAAGAAAGTACGGGGGGAATTTCTACTGAAAATGTCTCCGGTGCTAACAATTTTTGAACCGAAACACATTTATTTAAATTTAAACGAATCGAAAGTGCACTGTAAATATTTCCCATTATAGTACAAGTATGTACATGCATATATAATTATATAAATATTTATATCAAGAAAGTAGGGGCGGAATTTCTACTGAAAATGGCTCCGGTCCTATCAATTTTTGAACCGAAACACATTTATTTAAATTTAAACGAATCGAAAGTGCACTGTAAATATTTCCCATTATAGTACAAGTATGTACATGCATATATAATTATATAAATATTTATATCAAGAAAGTACGGAAATTCTAGAAATGGCTACAGTGGCCTAACAATTTTGACCGAAACACATTTATTTAAATTTAAACGAATCGAAAGTGCACTGTAAATATTTCCCATTATAGTACAAGTATGTACATGCATATATAATTATATAAATATTTATATCAAGAAAGTAGGGAATTTCTACAGAAAATGGCTCCAGTGCTAACAATTTTTGAACCGAAACACATTTATTTAAATTTAAACGAATCGAAAGTGCACTGTAAATATTTCCCATTATAGTACAAGTATGTACATGCATATATAATTATATAAATATTTATATCAAGAAAGTACGGGGGGAATTTCTACTGAAAATGGGTCCGGTGCTAACAATTTTTGAACCGAAACACATTTATTTAAATTTAAACGAATCGAAAGTGCACTGTAAATATTTCCCATTATAGTACAAGTATGTACATGCATATATAATTATATAAATATTTATATCAAGAAAGTACGGAAATTCTACAGAAAATGGCTCCGGTGCTAACAATTTTTGAACCGAAACACATTTATTTAAATTTAAACGAATCGAAAGTGCACTGTAAATATTTCCCATTATAGTACAAGTATGTACATGCATATATAATTATATAAATATTTATATCAAAGAATGGGGAATTTCTACTGAAAATGGCTCCTGGTCTAACAATTTTGAACCGAAACACATTTATTTAAATTTAAACGAATCGAAAAACACTGTAAATATTTCCCATTATAGTACAAGTATGTACATGCATATAATTATATAAATATTTATATCAAGAAAGGGTACGGAATTTCTACAAAATGGCTCGGTCTAACAATTTTTGAACCGAAACACATTTATTTAAATTTAAACGAATCGAAAGTGCACTGTAAATATTTCCCATTATAGTACAAGTATGTACATGCATATATAATTATATAAATATTTATATCAAGAAAGTACGGGGGGGAATTTCTACTGAAAATGGTCATGGTGCTAACAATTTTTGAACCGAAACACATTTATTTAAATTTAAACGAATCGAAAGTGCACTGTAAATATTTCCCATTATAGTACAAGTATGTACATGCATATATAATTATATAAATATTTATATCAAGAAAGTAGGGGCGGAATTTCTACTGAAAATGGCTCCGGTGCTAACAATTTTTGAACCGAAACACATTTATTTAAATTTAAACGAATCGAAAGTGCACTGTAAATATTTCCCATTATAGTACAAGTATGTACATGCATATATAATTATATAAATATTTATATCAAGAAAGTACGGGGGGAAATTCTACAGAACATGGCTCCGGAGCTAACAATTTTTGAACCGAAACACATTTATTTAAATTTAAACGAATCGAAAGTGCACTGTAAATATTTCCCATTATAGTACAAGTATGTACATGCATATATAATTATATAAATATTTATATCAAGAAAGTACGGGGGGAAATTCTACAGAAAATGGCTCCGGTGCTAACAATTTTTGAACCAAACATTTATTTAAATTTAAACGAATCGAAGTGCACTGTAAATATTTCCCATTATAGTACAAGTATGTACATGCATATATAATATATATATATAAAAGAAAGTATTGGGAATTTCACTGAAATGGCTCAGTCTAACAATTTTTGAACCGAAACACATTTATTTAAATTTAAACGAATCGAAAGTGCACTGTAAATATTTCCCATTATAGTACAAGTATGTACATGCATATATAATTATATAAATATTTATATAAGAAAGTGCAGGAAAATACTGAATGGCTCCAGTGCTAACAATTTTTGAACCGAAACACATTTATTTAAATTTAAACGAATCGAAAGTGCACTGTAAATATTTCCCATTATAGTACAAGTATGTACATGCATATATAATTATATAAATATTTATATCAAGAAAGTACGGGGGGAATTTCTACTGAAATTGCTCCGGTGCTAACAATTTTTGAACCGAAACACATTTATTTAAATTTAAACGAATCGAAAAACACTGTAAATATTTCCCACTATAGCACAAGTATGTACATGCATATATAATTATATAAATATTTATATCAAGAAAGTACGGGGAATTTACAAGAAATGGCTCTCAGCTAACAATTTTGAACCAAAACATTTATTTAAATTTAAACGATCGAAAAGTGCACATGTAAATATTTCCCATTATAGTACAAGTATGTACATGCATATATAATTATATAAATATTTATATAAAGAAAGTAC
The DNA here is from genome assembly GCA_019843655.1 of Lethocerus indicus. Classification (NCBI taxonomy): domain Eukaryota; kingdom Metazoa; phylum Arthropoda; class Insecta; order Hemiptera; family Belostomatidae; genus Lethocerus; species Lethocerus indicus. The sequence continues at coordinate 37,639,926 of JACDQD010000002.1, forward strand.
GGAATTCTACAGAACATGGCTCGGTCTAACAATTTTGAACAGAAACACATTTATTTAAATTTAAACGAATCGAAAGTGCACTGTAAATATTTCCATTATAGTACAAGTATGTACATGCATATATAATTTATAAATATTTATATAAGAAAGTACGGGGAATTTCACTGAAAATGGCTCTGGAGCTAACAATTTTGAACCAGAAACACATTTATTTAAATTTAAACGAATCGAAAGTGCACTGTAAATATTTCCCATTATAGTACAAGTATGTACATGCATATATAATTATATAAAATATTTATATAAAGAAAGTACGGGGGAATTTCACAACACAAATGGCTCCGGTGCTAACAATTTTGAACCAAAACATTTATTTAAATTTAAACGAATCGAAAGTGCACTGTAAATATTTCCCATTATAGTACAAGTATGTACGCATATATAATTATATAAATATTTATTTCAAAGAAAGTACGGAATTCTACAGAACATGGCTCGGTCTAACAATTTTGAACAGAAACACATTTATTTAAATTTAAACGAATCGAAAGTGCACTGTAAATATTTCCATTATAGTACAAGTATGTACATGCATATATAATTTATAAATATTTATATAAGAAAGTACGGGGAATTTCACTGAAAATGGCTCTGGAGCTAACAATTTTGAACCAGAAACACATTTATTTAAATTTAAACGAATCGAAAGTGCACTGTAAATATTTCCCATTATAGTACAAGTATGTACATGCATATATAATTATATAAAATATTTATATAAAGAAAGTACGGGGGAATTTCACAACACAAATGGCTCCGGTGCTAACAATTTTGAACCAAAACATTTATTTAAATTTAAACGAATCGAAAGTGCACTGTAAATATTTCCCATTATAGTACAAGTATGTACGCATATATAATTATATAAATATTTATTTCAA
>JACDQD010000002.1:37640966-37667232 GCA_019843655.1 Lethocerus indicus
GCGGCTTTTAGACCAAAATGGGGTTTATAACCGTGAAATTGACCAATAATACGGTTTCTGGCCAAAATGCTGTTTTATTTTATTTGTTTTTAACAAGGTCCAAGATCATGCAAAAAATAGGGTTTTCTGGCCAAAAATAAGGTTCTTAGAAGCAAAATCGGCTCAAAATGCCGTTTTTAGGCCAAAATTGCTGCTTTTAAGGCTAAAAATGCTGTTTTAGGCCTAAAATACTGTTTCTAGGACCTAAAAATGCTGTTTTAGGCCCAGAAATGCCGTTTATAGGCCCAAAATGCTGTTTTAGCTCCAAATGCTGTTTTTAGGCCCAAAATAGCTGCTTTTATCCCAAAATGCGGTTTAAGCCGGTCGGCAAATAATTGTCGGTGGAATACGGGGATCGATAGGCACAAAAATTTAAAGTTCCTAAACTTAGCGGTCAAAAATAAGGTTTTAGGAGCAAAAATCGGTCAGTACCCAAATGAAGAAAAAATCGGCCCCAAAATACTGTTTTAGAACCAAAAATGGGGTTTATAAACGTAAAAAATCGGCCTGAAAATGAGGTTTCTGTGCGTAAAATCGGCCCGAAAATGAGGTTTTTAAGCCCGAAAATGACGGTTTTTAGGCCCAAAAATGGAATTTTTAGGAGCGAAATCGGTCCAAAATTTCAGTTCTTAGGAAGCAAGCAAAATCGGCCCCAAAATACGGTTTTTAGAACCAAAAATAGGCTTTAAAAAACGAAAAATCGGCCCGAAAATGAGGTTTTTAGGCCCAAGATCGGCCCAAAAATACGGTTTTTAGGTCAAAAACGGAGTCCGAGGACACAAAATAGGACCGATAATGCGGTTTTCCGGCCCGAACTAAATCCCAAAATACGGTTTTTAGGCCCAAAAATCACAGTTTTGGTTTCAGAAATGTCGTTTTTAGGCGCATAATCGGCCCCCCAAAAATACGGTTTTTAGGCCCGAGATCGGCCCAAAAAGGCGGTATTTAGGCTCGAAAATAAGGTTTTAGGCACCAAAAATGGGGTTTATAACCGTAAAATCAATCTCTAAAAAATGCTGTTTTTAGGTTCTCAAGATCGGCCCAAAAATACGGTTTTTAGGTCAAAATAAGGTTTTTAGGAGCAAAATCGGTCCAAATTACAGTTCTTAGGCCAAAATCGGCCCTAAAATACGGTTTTTAGAACCAAAAAAAGGGGTTTATAAACGTGAAATCGGCCCGAAAATGAGGTTTTTAGGCCCGAGATCGGCCCAAAAATACGGTTTTTAGGTCAAAAATAGGACCAAAAATAAGGTTTTTAGGCGCAACATGAAAAAATGTTGTTTTTAACCCCAAAATGGGGTTTTAGACGTAAAAATCGGCCCGAAAAATTCTGTTTTAGTCAGAATCGGCCCCAAAAATACGATTTTAGCACCAAAAATAGGGTTTACAACTGTAAAATCGGCCCGAAATGCGGTTTTTAGGTCGCAAAATCGGCTTCGAAAATACGATTTTTACGCCAGACTGGCCAAAATGCGGTTTTTTATGTTTCAAACAGGACCAAAAACGGGTATTTAGCCTGAGAATAAGGTTTTAGAGGTAAATTGGCAAAACTAGCGTTTTGAGGCCCGAAAATGCGGTTTTAGGCCCAAAATCGGCCCCAAAACAAGGTTTTTATCACCAAAAATGGGGTTTATAAACGTAAAATCGCCCCAAAAATGCGGTTTTTAGGCCCAAGATCGGCCAAAAATACGGATTTTAGGGCCAAAAATAGGACGAAAAACGTGGTTTTTAGGCCCAAAAATGTGTTTTTAGGCGCAAAAAGCGATTTTTAGGCCCAAAATCAGTCCAAATATTCGGTTTTTAGACCCAAAATACGACAAAAAATGCGGTCTTTAGGCCCAAAATCAACCCCAAAATACGGTTTTTAGGCCCAAGATAGGCCAAAAATACGGTTCTTAGGACCCAATATCGGTCCAAACATTCGGTTTTTAGACCCAAAATACGACCAAAAATGCGATCGGTCTCATATTCCACCCACAAGTGTACCAAAGTGAGTTACACTTGCCCCTAAAAGGAGGGGTTGAAAATCGAAAATTTAGGTTTTTCGAAAATTTTCAGATATCGGCCCCATATTGCACCCACAAGTGTATTAATGTGAGCTACACTTGCCCCTAAAAGGAGGGGTCTGAAATCGAAAATTTAGGTTTTTCGAAAATTTTCAGATATCGGCCCCATATTGCACCCACAAGTGTATTAATGTGAGCTACACTTGCCCTTAAAAGGAGGGGTCTGAAATCGAAAATTTAGGTTTTTCGAAAATTTTCAGATATCGGCCCCATATTGCACCCACAAGTGTATTAATGTGAGCTACACTTGCCCCTAAAAGGAGGGGTTGAAATCGAAAATTTAGGTTTTTCGAAAATTTTCAGATATCGGCCCCATATTGCACCCACAAGTGTATTAATGTGAGCTACACTTGCCCCTAAAAGGAGGGGTCTGAAATCGAAAATTTAGGTTTTTCGAAAATTTTCAGATATCGTTCCCATATTGCACCCACAAGTGTATTAATGTGAGCTACACTGTTCCCTAAAAAGGAGGGGTCTGAAATCGAAATTTAGGTTTTTCGAAAATTTTCAGATATCGGCCCCATATTGCACCCACAAGTGTATTAATGTGAGCTACACTTGCCCCTAAAAGGAGGGGTCTGAAATCGAAAATTTAGGTTTTTCGAAAAATTTTCAGATATCGGCCCCATATTGCACCTACAAGTGTATTAATGTGAGCTACACTTGCCCCTAAAAGGAGGGGTCTGAAATCGAAAATTTAGGTTTTTCGAAAATTTTCAGATATCGGCCCCATATTGCACCCACAAGTGTATTAATGTGAGCTACACTTGCCCCTAAAAGGAGGGGTCTAAATCGAAAATTTAGGTTTTCGAAATTTTCAGATATCGGCCCCATATTGCACCCACAAGTGTATTAATGTGAGCTACACTTGCCCCTAAAAGGAGGGGTCTGAAATCGAAAATTTAGGTTTTTCGAAAATTTTCAGATATCGGCCCCATATTGCACCCACAAGTGTATTAATGTGAGCTACACTTGCCCCTAAAAGGAGGGGTCTGAAATCGAAAATTTAGGTTTTTCGAAAATTTTCAGATATCGGCCCCATATTGCACCCACAAGTGTATTAATGTGAGCTACACTTGCCCCTAAAAGGAGGGGTCTGAAATCGAAAATTTAGGTTTTTCGAAAATTTTCAGATATCGGCCCCATATTGCACCCACAAGTGTATTAATGTGAGCTACACTTGCCCCTAAAAGGAGGGGTCTGAAATCGAAAATTTAGTTTTTTGAAAATTTTCAGATATCGGCCCCATATTGCACCCACAAGTGTATTAATGTGAGCTACACTTGCCCCTAAAAGGAGGGGTCTGAAATCGAAAATTTAGGTTTTTCCAAAAATTTCAGATATCGGCCCCATATTCCACCCACAAGTGTATTAATGTGAGCTACACTTGCCCTTAAAAGGAGGGTCTGAAATCGAAAATTTAGTTTTTCAAAATTTTCAGATATCGGCCCCATATTGCACCCACAAGTGTATTAATGTGAGCTACACTTGCCCCTAAAAGGAGGGGTCTGAAATCGAAAATTTAGGTTTTTCGAAAATTTTCAGATATCGGCCCCATATTGCACCCACAAGTGTATTAATGTGAGCTACACTTGCCCCTAAAAGGAGGGGTCTGAAATCGAAAATTTAGGTTTTCGAAAATTTTCAGATATCGGCCCCATATTGCACCCACAAGTGTATTAATGTGAGCTACACTTGCCCTAAAAGGAGGGGTCTGAAATCGAAAATTTAGTTTTTCGAAAATTTTCAGATATCGGCCCCATATTGCACCCACAAGTGTATAAAGTAGGTACACTTGCCCCTAAAAGGAGGGGTCTGAAATCGAAAATTTAGTTTTTCGAAAATTTTCAGATATCGGCCCATATTGCACCCACAAGTGTATTAATGTGAGCTACACTTGCCCCTAAAAGGAGGGGTCTGAAATCGAAAATTTAGGTTTTTCGAAAATTTTCAGATATCGGCCCCATATTGCACCCACAAGTGTATTAATGTGAGCTACACTTGCCCCTAAAAGGAGGGGTCTGAAATCGAAAATTTAGGTTTTCGAAAATTTTCAGATATCAGCCCCATATGCACACATAAGTGTATTAATGTGAGCTACACTTGCCCCTAAAAGGAGGGTCTGACATCGAAAATTTAGGTTTTCGAAAATTTTCAGATATCGGCCCTATATTGCACCCACAAGTGTATTAATGAGCTAACTTGCCCCTAAAAAGGAGGGGTCTGAAATCGAAAATTTAGGTTTTTCGAAAATTTTCAGATATCGGCCCCATATTGCACCCACAAGTGTATTAATGTGAGCTACACTTGCCCCTAAAAGGAGGGGTCTGAAATCGAAAATTTAGGTTTTTCGAAAATTATCAGATATCGGCCCCATATTGCACCCACAAGTGTATTAATGTGAGTTACACTTGCCCCTAAAAGGAGGGGTCTGAAATCGAAAATTTAGGTTTTTCGAAAATTTTCAGATATCGGCCCCATATTGCACCCACAAGTGTATTAATGTGAGCTACACTTGCCCCTAAAAGGAGGGGTCTGAAATCGAAAATTTAGGTTTTTCGAAAATTTTCAGATATCGGCCCCATATTGCACCCACAAGTGTATTAATGTGAGTTACACTTGCCCCTAAAAGGAGGGGTCGAAAAACGAAAATTTAGGTTTTGCGAAAATTTTCTCAGATCGATCCCATATAAAACACACAAGTGTACCAAAGTGAGTTACACTTGCCCCTGAAATGGCGGGTTGAAAATCGGAAATTATTTTGAGCATAATAACCTCATTTTAGGGCCAGTTTTTGGCCTAAAAAGCTCATTTTTGGGACAATTATGCACGTAAAAACCTTATTTTTGGCCGAAAAACCGCATTTCTGGGCCGATTTTGGGAATAAAAACCGCATTTTAGAGCTGATTTTGCGCCTAAAAACGCCATTTTCGGGCCAAAAACAGCATTTCTGGGCAGATTTTGGGCCTAAAAACCGCATTTTTGGGCCGATTTTGGGCCTAAAAACCGCACTTTTGGGCCGATTTTGGGCCTAAAAACCGCATTTCTGGGCCGATTTTGGGACTAAAAACCTAATTTTTGGGCCAATTTTGCGCCTAAAAACGCCATTTTCGGGCCTAAAAACCATATTTTTAGTCCTATTTTGGGTCAAAAAACCCATTTTTTGCCTATAACCGCATTTTGGGCTGATTTTTGGGCTAAAACCGCATTTCTGGGCCGATTTTGGGCCTAAAACCTCATTTTTGGGCCAATTTTGCGCCTAAACGCCATTTTCGGGCCTAAACCACATTTTAGTCCTATTTTGTCAAAAACTGCATTTTTGGGCTTCCAAAACCGCATTTTGGGCTAATTTTGGGCCTAAACCGCATTTCTGGGCTGATTTTGCGCCTAAAAACCTCAATTTGGGCCATTTTGCGCCTAAAACGCCATTTTCGGGCCTAAAACCATATTTTAGTCCTATTTTTGGGTCAAAAAAAACCCCATTTTGGCCTAAAACCCATTTTGGGCCGATTTTGCGCCTAAAACCCCACTTTTGGCCTAAAACCGCATTTTTAGTCCTATTTTGGGTCAAAAACCCATTTTTGGGCCTAAAACCCATTTTTAATAAAAACCCTTTTTGGCCTAAAACCGTATTTTGGCCGATTTTTGCCTCTAAAACCCCAATTTTGGGCCGATTTTGCGCCTAAAACGCCATTTTCGGGCCTAAAAACCGTATTTTTAGTCCTATTTTGGGTCAAAAAACCCCATTTTTGGGCCTAATAACCGTATTATTGGTCCTATTTATGGCCTAAAAACCCCATTTTTTGCCTATAACCGCATTTCTGGGCCGATTTTGCGCCTAAAACGCATTTCTGCGCCAATTTTGCGCCTAAAAACCTCAATTTTGGGCCGATTTTGCGCCTAAAAACGCCATTTTCGGGCCTAAAAACCGTATTTTTAGTCCTATTTTGGGTCAAAAAACCCCATTTTTGGGCCTAAAACCGTATTATTGGTCCTATTTATGGCCTAAAAACCCCAATTTTTGCCTATAACCGCATTTCTGGGCTGATTTTGGGGCCTAAACCCTATTTTTGGGCCAATTTTGCGCCTAAAACGCCATTTTCGGGCCTAAAACCGTATTATTGGTCCTATTTTGGGTCAAAACCATTTTTGCCTATAACCGCATTTCTGGGCCGATTTTGGGACTAAAAACCTAATTTTTGGGCCAATTTTGCGCCTAAAAACGCCATTTTCGGGCCTAAAAACCATATTTTTAGTCCTATTTTGGGTCAAAAAAACCCATTTTTTGCCTATAACCGCATTTCTGGGCCGATTTTGGGCCTAAAAACCTCATTTCTGGGCCGATTTTGCGCCTAAAAACGCCATTTTCGGGCCTAAAAACCGTATTTTTAGTCCTATTTTGGGTCAAAAAACACCATTTTTGGGTCAAAAACCCCATTTTTGGGTCAAAAAACCCCCTTTTTAGGCCTAAAAACCGCATTTCTGGGCTGATTTTGCGCCTAAAAACCTCAATTTTGGGCCGATTTTGCGCCTAAAAACGCCATTTTCGGGCCTAAAAACCGTATTTTTAGTCCTATTTTGGGTCAAAAAACCCCATTTTTGGGCCTAATAACCGTATTATTGGTCCTATTTATGGCCTAAAAACCCCATTTTTTGCCTATAACCGCATTTCTGGGCCGATTTTGCGCCTAAAAACCTTATTTCTGAGCCAATTTTGCGCCTAAAACCTCAATTTTTAATGATTTTGCGCCTAAACGTTTTCTAAAACCGTATTTTTAGTCCTATTTTGGGTCAAAAAACCGCATTTTTGGGCCTAAAAACCGTATTATTGGTCCTATTTATGGCCTAAAAACCCCATTTTTTGCCTATAACCGCATTTCTGGGCCGATTTTGCGCCTAAAAACCTCATTTTTGGGCCAATTTTGCGCCTAAAAACGCCATTTTCGGGCCTAAAAACCGCATTATTAGTCCAATTTGGTTCAAAAAACCCCATTTTTGGGCCTAAAACCGCATTTTGGGCCACTTTTGGGCCTAAAAACTGCATTTCTGGGCCGATTTTTGGGCCTAAAACCCTATTTTTGGGCCAATTTTGCGCCTAAAACGCCATTTTCGGGCCTAAACCATATTTTAGTCCTATTTTGGGTCTAAAAAACCCCATTTTTGCCTATAACCGGTATTTCTGGCCGATTTGGCTTAAAACCGCATTTCTGGGCCGATTTTGTGCCTAAAACGCCATTTTCGGGCCTAAAACCGTATTTTTAGTCCTATTTTGGGTCAAAAACCCCATTTTTGGGCCTAAAAACCGTATTATTGGTCCTATTTATGGCCTAAAAACCCCATTTTTTGCCTATAACCGCATTTCTGGGCCGATTTTGCGCCTAAAAACCTCATTTTTGGGCCAATTTTGCGCCTAAAAACGCCATTTTCGGGCCTAAAAACCGCATTATTAGTCCAATTTGGTTCAAAAAACCCCATTTTTGGGCCTAAAAACCGTATTATTGGTCCTATTTATGGCCTAAAAACCCCATTTTTTGCCTATAACCGCATTTCTGGGCCGATTTTGCGCCTAAAAACCTCATTTTGGGCCGATTTTGCGCCTAAAAACGCCATTTTCGGGCCTAAAAACCGTATTTTTAGTCCTATTTTGGGTCAAAAAACCCCATTTTTGGGCCTAAAACCGTATTATTGGTCCTATTTATGGCCTAAAAACCCCATTTTTTGCCTATAACCGCATTTCTGGGCCGATTTTGCGCCTAAAAACCTTATTTCTGCGCCAATTTTGCGCCTAAAAACCTCAATTTTGGGCCGATTTTGCGCCTAAAAACGCCATTTTCGGGCCTAAAAACCGTATTATTAGTCCTATTTTGGGTCAAAACCGCATTTTTGGGCCTAAAAACCGTATTATTGGTCCTATTTATGGCCTAAAAACCCCATTTTTTGCCTATAACCGCATTTCTGGGCCGATTTTGCGCCTAAAAACCTCATTTTTGGGCCAATTTTGCGCCTAAAAACGCCATTTTCGGGCCTAAAAACCTTATTTTTAGTACTATTTTGGGTCAAAAAACCCCATTTTTGGGTCAAAAAACCCCATTTTTGGGTCAAAAAACCCCATTTTTGGGTCAAAAAACCCCATTTTTGCGTCAAAAAACCCCATTTTTTGCCTATAACCGCATTTCTGGGCCGATTTTGCGCCTAAAAACGTTATTTCTGCGCCAATTTTGCGCCTAAAAACCTCAATTTTGGGCCGATTTTGCGCCTAAAAACGCCATTTTCGGGCCTAAAAACCGTATTTTTAGTCCTATTTTGGGTCAAAAAACCCCATTTTTGGGCCTAATAACCGTATTATTGGTCCTATTTATGGCCTAAAAACCCCATTTTTTGCCTATAACCGCATTTCTGTGCCGATTTTGCGCCTAAAAACCTTATTTCTGCGCCAATTTTGCGCCTAAAAACCTCAATTTTGGGCCGATTTTGCGCCTAAAAACGCCATTTTCGGGCCTAAAAACCGTATTTTTAGTCCTATTTTGGGTCAAAAAACCCCATTTTTGGGCCTAAAACCGTATTATTGGTCCTATTTATGGCCTAAAAACCCCATTTTTTGCCTATAACCGCATTTCTGGGCCGATTTTGCGCCTAAAAACCTCATTTTTGGGCCAATTTTGCGCCTAAAAACGCCATTTTCGGGCCTAAAAACCGCATTATTAGTCCTATTTTGGGTCAAAAAACCCCATTTTTGGGCCTAAAAACCGTATTATTGGTCCTATATTTCGCCTTAAAACCTTATTTTTGGGTCAATTTAGCGTCTAAGAACCCCATGTTTGGGCCTAAAACCGCATTTTTGGACCAATTTTGCGTGTAAGAGCCAAATTTGGGCCGATTTTGCGTCTAAAACCTTATTTTCGGGCCGATTTTTCTCCTAAAAACAGGATTTTTAGGCCGATTTTCGCAAATGCAGGTCAGAAAGGCGGTTTTGTGCACAACGTCCGTAAAAAATGCGGTTTTTAGGCTCAAAATCGGACCGGAGATATGGTTTTTAGGCCTAAAATGTTATAGGCTCATAAATGTTGATTTTAGGGCCAAATTGACCCAAAAATGGGGTGAAAAAAGGGGTTGTTTCCCCTTCCCTACCGAAACACATTTATTTAAATTTAAACGAATCGAAAGTGCACTGTAAATATTTCCCATTATAGTACAAGTATGTACATGCATATATAATTATATAAATATTTATATCAAGAAAGTACGGGGAATTTCTACACAAAATGTCTGGTGCAACAATTTTGAACTGACACATTTATTTAAATTTAAACGAATCGAAAGTGCACTGTAAATATTTCCCATTATAGTACAAGTATGTACATGCATATATAATTATATAAATATTTATATCAAGAAAGTACGGGGGAATTTCTCCTGAAAATTGCTCCGGTGCTAACAATTTTTGAACCGAAACACATTTATTTAAATTTAAACGAATCGAAAGTGCACTGTAAATATTTCCCATTATAGTACAAGTATGTACATGCATATATAATTATATAAATATTTATATCAAGAAAGTACGGGGAATTTCTCCTAAAATGGCTCCGCTCTGAACCGTGCTAACAATTTTGTACATGCATATATAATTATATAAATATTTATATCAAGAAAGTACGGGGGAATTTCTACACAAAATGCTCCGGTGCTAACAATTTTGAACTGAAACACATTTATTTAAATTTAAACGAATCGAAAGTGCACTGTAAATATTTCCCATTATAGTACAAGTATGTACATGCATATATAATTATATAAATATTTATATCAAGAAAGTATGGGGAATATTTAAATTTAAACGAATCGAAAGTGCACTGTAAATATTTCCCATTATAGTACAAGTATGTACATGCATATATAATTATATAAATATTTATATCAAGAAAGTACGGGGAATTTCTACTCGAAAATGGCAAGTATGTACCGGTGCTAACAATTTTGAACGAAACACATTTATTTAAATTTAAACGAATCGAAAGTGCACTGTAAATATTTCCCATTATAGTACAAGTATGTACATGCATATATAATTATATAAATATTTATATCAAGAAAGTACGGGGGAAATTTCTACTGAAAATGGCTCCGTGCTAACAATTTTGAACCGAAACACATTTATTTAAATTTAAACGAATCGAAAGTGCACTGTAAATATTTCCCATTATAGTACAAGTATGTACATGCATATATAATTATATAAATATTTATATCAAGAAAGTACTGAAATTTCTACAAAATGGCTCGGTGCATAACAATTTTGAACCGAAACATTTATTTAAATTTAAACGAATCGAAAGTGCACTGTAAATATTTCCCATTATAGTACAAGTATGTACATGCATATATAATTATATAAATATTTATATCAAGAAAGTACGGAAATTTCTGAAAATGGCTCCGGTGCTAACAATTTTGAACCGAAACACATTTATTTAAATTTAAACGAATCGAAAGTGCACTGTAAATATTTCCCATTATAGTACAAGTATGTACATGCATATATAATTATATAAATATTTATATCAAGAAAGTACGGGGGGAATTTCTACTGAAAATGGCTACGGTGCTAACAATTTTGAACCGAAACACATTTATTTAAATTTAAACGAATCGAAAGTGCACTGTAAATATTTCCCATTATAGTACAAGTATGTACATGCATATATAATTATATAAATATTTATATCAAGAAAGTAGGGGAATTTCTACAAAATGGCTCCGGTGCTAACAATTTTTGAACCGAAACACATTTATTTAAATTTAAACGAATCGAAAGTGCACTGTAAATATTTCCCATTATAGTACAAGTATGTACATGCATATATAATTATATAAATATTTATATCAAGAAAGGAAGGGAATTTCACTGAAAATGGCTCCGGTGCTAACAATTTTGAACCGAAACACATTTATTTAAATTTAAACGAATCGAAAGTGCACTGTAAATATTTCCCATTATAGTACAAGTATGTACATGCATATATAATTATATAAATATTTATATCAAGAAAGTACGGGGGAATTTCTACACAAAATGGCTACGGTGCTAACAATTTTTGAACCGAAACACATTTATTTAAATTTAAACGAATCGAAAGTGCACTGTAAATATTTCCCATTATAGTACAAGTATGTACATGCATATATAATTATATAAATATTTATATCAAGAAAGTACGGGGGAATTTCTACTGAAAATGGCTCGGTGCTAACAATTTTTGAACCGAAACACATTTATTTAAATTTAAACGAATCGAAAGTGCACTGTAAATATTTCCCATTATAGTACAAGTATGTACATGCATATATAATTATATAAATATTTATATCAAGAAAGTACGGGCGGAATTTCTACTGAAATTGCTCCGGTGCTAACAATTTTTGAACCGAAACACATTTATTTAAATTTAAACGAATCGAAAGTGCACTGTAAATATTTCCCATTATAGTACAAGTATGTACATGCATATATAATTATATAAATATTTATATCAAAATACAGAAATTTCTACTGAAAATGGCTCAGTGCTAACAATTTTGAACCGAAACACATTTATTTAAATTTAAACGAATCGAGTGCACTGTAAATATTTCCCATTATAGTACAAGTATGTACATGCATATATAATTATATAAATATTTATATCAAGAAAGTACGGAATTTCTACTGAAAATGGCTCGGTGCTAACAATTTTGAACCGAAACACATTTATTTAAATTTAAACGAATCGAAAGTGCACTGTAAATATTTCCCATTATAGTACAAGTATGTACATGCATATATAATTATATAAATATTTATATCAAGAAAGCAGAGAATTTCTAACGAAATGGCCTGGTGCTAACAATTTTTGAACCGAAACACATTTATTTAAATTTAAACGAATCGAAAGTGCACTGAAAGTACGGGGGAATATTTCCCATTATAGTACAAGTATGTACATGCATATATAATTATATAAATATTTATATCAAAAGAAATTTTGAGCACATTTATTTAAATATTCCGAACACATTTATTTAAATTTAAACGGGAATTTCTACACAAAATGGCGGGGGAATCCGGTCCGCTAACAATTTTGAACCGAAACACATTTATTTAAATTTAAACGAATATGGGAGAATTTCTACTGAAAGTGCACTGTAAATATTTCCCATTATAGTACAAGTATGTACATGCATATATAATTATATAAATATTTATATCAAGAAAGTACAATTTCTACTGAAAATGTCTGGTGCATGTATTTAAATTTAAACAAAGTACAATTTCTACAAAATGGGGAATTTCTATTTAAATTTAAACGAATCGAAAGTGCACTGTAAATATTTCCCATTATAGTACAAGTATGTACATGCATATATAATTATATAAATATTTATATCAAGAAAGTACGGGGGGAATTTCTACACAAAATGGCTACGGTGCTAACAATTTTGAACCGAAACACATTTATTTAAATTTAAACGAATCGAAAGTGCACTGTAAATATTTCCCATTATAGTACAAGTATGTACATGCATATATAATTATATAAATATTTATATCAAGAAAGTACGGGGGAATTTCTCCTGAAAATGGCTCCGGTGCTAACAATTTTGAACCGAAACACATTTATTTAAATTTAAACGTGCTAACAATTTTGAACATATATAATTATATAAATATTTATATCGAAAGGGCGGATTTATTTAAATTTAAACGAATCGAAAGTGCACTGTAAATATTTCCCATTATAGTACAAGTATGTACATGCATATATAATTATATAAATATTTATATCAAGAAAGTAGGGGCGGAATTTCTACTGAAATTGCTCTCGGTGCTAACAATTTTTGAACCGAAACACATTTATTTAAATTTAAACGAATCGAAAGTGCACTGTAAATATTTCCCATTATAGTACAAGTATGTACATGCATATATAATTATATAAATATTTATATCAAGAAAGTAGGGGGAATTTGTACACAAAATGGCTACGGTGCTAACAATTTTTGAACCGAAACACATTTATTTAAATTTAAACGAATCGAAAGTGCACTGTAAATATTTCCCATTATAGTACAAGTATGTACATGCATATATAATTATATAAATATTTATATCAAGAAAGTACAGGAGGAATTTCTACACAAAATGGCTCCGGTGCTAACAATTTTGAACCGAAACACATTTATTTAAATTTAAACGAATCGAAAGTGCACTGTAAATATTTCCCATTATAGTACAAGTATGTACATGCATATATAATTATATAATATATCAAAAGAAAGTACAGGGAATTTCTACTGAAAATGGCTCCGGTGCTAACAATTTTTGAACCGAAACACATTTATTTAAATTTAAACGAATCGAAAGTGCACTGTAAATATTTCCCATTATAGTACAAGTATGTACATGCATATATAATTATATAAATATTTATATCAAGAAAGTACGGGGGGAATTTCTACACAAAATGGCTCCGGTGCTAACAATTTTTGAACCGAAACACATTTATTTAAATTTAAACGAATCGAAAGTGCACTGTAAATATTTCCCATTATAGTACAAGTATGTACATGCATATATAATTATATAAATATTTATATCAAGAAAGTACGGGGAATTCTACTGAAAATGGCTCCGGTGCTAACAATTTTTGAACCGAAACACATTTATTTAAATTTAAACGAATCGAAAGTGCACTGTAAATATTTCCCATTATAGTACAAGTATGTACATGCATATATAATTATATAAATATTCATATCAAAAAAGTACGGGGGAATTTCTACAAAATGGCTCCGGTGCTAACAATTTTGAACCGAAACACATTTATTTAAATTTAAACGAATCGAAAGTGCACTGTAAATATTTCCCATTATAGTACAAGTATGTACATGCATATATAATTATATAAATATTTATATCAAGAAAGTACGGGGGGAATTTCTCCTGAAAATGGCTCCGGTGCTAACAATTTTTGAACCGAAACACATTTATTTAAATTTAAACGAATCGAAAGTGCACTGTAAATATTTCCCATTATAGTACAAGTATGTACATGCATATATAATTATATAAATATTTATATCAAGAAAGTACGGGGGGAATTTCTACTGAAAATGGCTCCGGTGCTAACAATTTTGAACCGAAACACATTTATTTAAATTTAAACGAATCGAAAGTGCACTGTAAATATTTCCCATTATAGTACAAGTATGTACATGCATATATAATTATATAAATATTTATATCAAGAAAGTACGGGGGGAATTTCTCCTGAAAATGGCTCCGGTGCTAACAATTTTTGAACCGAAACACATTTATTTAAATTTAAACGAATCGAAAGTGCACTGTAAATATTTCCCATTATAGTACAAGTATGTACATGCATATATAATTATATAAATATTTATATCAAGAAAGTACGGGGGAATTTCTACACAAAATGGCTCCGGTGCTAACAATTTTTGAACCGAAACACATTTATTTAAATTTAATCGAATCGAAAACACACTGTAAATGTTTCCAAAAATACGGTTTTTAGGCCCAAAAATAGGACCAAAAACGTGGTTTTTAGGCCCAAGAATAAGGTTTTTAGGCCCGAAAATCGGGTTTTTAGGCTAAATAATGGGGTTTTTGGGCCCAAAAATAAGGGTTTTGGCACAAAATTGTTCAAAAATGCCGTTTTTAGGTAAACAAATGGGGTTTTTAGGCAATATAATGGGGTTTTTGGGCCCAAAAATCGGGCCGAAAATGCGGTTTTGATGCCCGAAAATGGAGTTTTAAGACAAAATAGGCCCAATAATTGGGTTTTTAGGCGCAAAGTCATCTTCCAAAATGCGGGATTTAGCCCCAAAAATGGGGTTATTAGACGCAAAATCGGCCCTAAAATGCGGTTTTTAGGCGCAAATTTGAATTTAGGCAAAATCGAATTAGCCCCGTCAAGGCAGCGCCATCTAGTAGCCACACGGGGAACTATTTGGACCAATATCCATTATCTACATATTATAATGTTGCGGATAATAATTAAAAATTATGAACACTGCAATACTAAATAACCCGAAATTTGGGTTAAATAATTAGTTTAACCTTTCCGTTTTGCGGTCTGCGAGGGGTTGGAAGAATACCGTAGGTTTGTCCTGTTTCTGTCTCCTCTCTCGCCGGTTCGGTCTTTCGCCAGACAGGTTTCGGCCGCTCGCCGTCTTCAGTAGCGGCGTCAGTCACTTTTTTGGCACTTTGGACGTTGGCACAGTACATTTGACAGTGAGCAGAGGAGATGCCCCCCAAAAAAATATCCACAAGTGCCGATTAAAAAATGCGGTTTTACCCCAAAATTGACCCAAAAAAGCGGTTTTTAGGCCCGAAAATGGGGGTTTTAGGAGCAAAATCGGCTCAAAAGTGCGGCTTTTAGGCCCAAAAATGGGGTTTATAACCGTGAAATTGACCTAATAATGCGGTTTCTGGCCCATAAATGCTGTTTTTAGGCCCAAGATCGGCCCAAAAATACGGTTTTCAGACCAAAAGTAAGGTTCTTAGCAGCAAAATCGGCTCAAAAATGCGGTTTTTAGGCCCAAAAATGCTGTTTTTAGACCCAAAAATGCTGTTTTTAGGCCCAAAAATGCTGTTTTTAGGCCCAAAAATGCTGTTTATAGGCCCAAAATGCTGTTTTAGGCCCAAAAATGCTGTTTTTAGTCCCAAAATGCTCCCCAAAAATACACATGTTTAGGCCCAAAATGCTGTTTTTAGGCCCAAAAATGCTGCAATTTTTAGGCCCAAACATGCTGCTTTCTAGGCCAAAAATGCTGTTTTAGGCCCAAAATGCGTTTTTAGGCCCGAAAATGGGGGTTTTGCAGGAGCAAAATCGGCTCAAAAAATGCGGTTTTAGCGGCAAAAATCGGCCCCCACCCCAATTATGCGTTTATAGGCCCAAAATGCGGTTTTAGGCCCAGAAATGCTGTTTTAGGCCCAAAAATGCTGTTTTAGGCCCAAAAAAAATGCTAATTTAATGCGGTTTCTAGACGGAAAATCGGCCAAAATGGGGTTTTCACCCCGAAAATGGGGTTTTGTAGGAGCAAAATCGGCTCAAAAAAGCCAATTATGCGGTTTTTAGGCCCCAATCGCCAACACCGCTACTGAAGACGGCGAGCGGCCGAAAACGGGTTCGGCAAAAAATCACAGAAATACCGCAAAACTTGGGTTTAAACAACGTTATATCGTCATATTGACGCGTGAGGTGATAAAAACAGGGGATATTTAAATAAAAAACAGATCTTTCTTACTGCAAAAAAAAAATAAAAATATTTTGCCCGTACAGTATAATTGTGACGAAATCGGATATATCAACGGAATAACTTGGTATAATATTTGGTTCTATTATATGTTTCAATAGTGTCTCCTTCAGGATTTCCTCTTCTTCTTGAACCTGGAGTTGTCCCTGGCGGAGTTCTTCGGCCGGCGTCCGCCGCCTCCGGCCCATTTCCTCTTCCCTGGCCCGTTTTCTCCGGCCCATTTCCTCTTCCCTGGCCCGTGTTCTCCGGCCCATTTCCTCTTCCCTGGCCCGTGTTCTCCGGCCCATTTCCTCTTCCCTGGCCCGTGTTCTCCGGCCTCCCTCATCCACCTGTTCCGCTTCGCCTCCCAGTTCAGCTGTTTGGGAGCTGGCCGAAAAAAATAATTAACAATTAATTACAAGTCGAACCGACCGTACAACAGGCCGAATGACGGCCCTCGCACTTAAGCCGATTGGACCAATAAGTCCCCGGGTTAATGGGTTGGTGGGGGCAAGTCTAAGTCGCTTCGGTACACACTTGTCGTTGGGATACGGGGATCGATAGCACAAAACTTTAAAGTTCAAACTTAAAGCGTCCCAAAAAGTCCGAGGACGCCAAACGGGGACCGATAACGCGGTTTTAGACCCGAAATAAGCAAAATCGGTCCCCCAAAATTTCAGTTCTTAGGCAAAATCGGCCCCAAAATGATATAGGACCAGAAACGGGGTTAGCCAAAAATAGGGTTTTCAGGCGCAAAATCGGCAAAACCGTAAAATGCGGCCAAAAATGGAGGTTTTAAGCCGGTTCAAAATGCGGTTTTAAAAGCGGCCCAAAATGGGGTTTATAACCGTAAATTGGTCTAATAATACGTTTTAGGACCAAAACTGAAGTTCTTAGCAGCAAACTTCAAAATAAGGTTTTAGGAGCAAAATCGGGCCAAAATTGCAGTTCTTAGGAAGCAAGCAATCGGCCCCAAAATACGGTTTTAGAACCAAAAATAGGGTTTACAACGAAAAATCGGCCCGAAAATGAGGTTTTTAGGCCCAAGATCGGCCAGCCAAAAATACGGGTTTATATGCCCAAAAATGGTTTTAGGCCCGAAAATGCGGTTCCAAAACGGAGTCCGAGGACGCCAAAATGGGGACCGATAATGCAGGTTTTCCGGCCGAAATAAGCTAAAATCCCAAATGCCGTTTTATAATATAACGGTTTTATTTTTAGAAGCCACAGACGGCCCAAGATTTGGGTTTTTAGAAATGTCGTTTTAGGCGCAAAATCGGAAAAAATCCCCCAAAATACGGTTTTTAGAACCAAAAAAAGGGGTTTATAAACGTGAAATCGGCCCGAAAATGAGGTTTTTAGGCCCGAGATCGGCCCAAAAATACGGTTTTTAGGTCAAAAATAGGACCAAAAATAAGGTTTTTAGGCGCAACATGAAAAAAATGCTGTTTTTAACCCCAAAAATGGGGTTTTAGACGTAAAATCGGCCCGAAAATTCTGTTTTTAGTCAGAAAATCGGCCCCAAAATACGATTTTTAGCACCAAAAATAGGGTTTACAACCGTAAAATCGGCCCGAAAATGCCGTTTTTAGTCGCAAAATCGGCCCCCGAAAATACGATTTTTACGCCAGAGATCAGCCAAAAAATGCGGTTTTTATGCCCAAAACAGGACCAAAAACGTGGTATTTAGGCCCGAGAATAAGGTTTTTAGAGGTAAAATTGGCAAAAACTAGCGTTTTGAGGCCCGAAAATGCGGTTTTTAGGCCCAAAATCGGCCCCAAAACAAGGTTTTTATCACCAAAAATGGGGTTTATAAACGTAAAATCGCCCCAAAAATGCGGTTTTTAGGCCCAAGATCGGCCAAAAATACGGATTTTAGGGCCAAAAATAGGACGAAAAACGTGGTTTTTAGGCCCAAAAATGTGTTTTTAGGCGCAAAAAGCGATTTTTAGGCCCAAAATCAGTCCAAATATTCGGTTTTTAGACCCAAATGTGTTTTATGACAAAAATGCGGTCTTTAGGCCCAAAATCAACCCCAAAATACGGTTTTTAGGCCCAAGATAGGCCAAAAATACGGTTCTTAGGACCCAATATCGGTCCAAACATTCGGTTTTTAGACCCAAAATACGACCAAAAATGCGATCGGTCTCATATTCCACCCACAAGTGTACCAAAGTGAGTTACACTTGCCCCTAAAAGGAGGGGTTGAAAAACGAAAATTTAGGTTTTTCGAAAATTTTCTCAGATCGATCCCATATTGCACCCACAAGTGTACCAAAGTGAGTTACACTTGCCCCTAAAAGGAGGGGTTGAAAAACGAAAATTTAGGTTTTTCGAAAATTTTCTCAGATCGATCCCATATTGCACCCACAAGTGTACCAAAGTGAGTTACACTTTGCTACCCCCTAAAGGAGGGGTTGAAAAACGAAAATTTAGGTTTTCGAAAATTTTCAGATATCGGCCCCATATTGCACCCACAAGTGTATTAATGTGAGCTACACGCCCTTCTGAAATCGAAATTTTAGGTTTTCGAAAATTTTCAATATCGGCCCATATCGGCCCATATTGCACCCACAAGTGTATTAATGTGAGCTACACTTGGAGGGTCTGAAATCGAAAATTTAGGTTTTCAATTTTTCAGATATCCCATATTACCCACAAGTGTATTAATGTGAGTTACGAAAATTTTCAGATAGATCGCCCCATATTGCACCCACAAGTGTATTAATGTGAGCTTACACTTGCCCCTAAAAGGAGGGTCTGAAATCGAAAATTTAGGTTTTTCGAAAATTTTCAGATATCGGCCCCATATTGCACCCACAAGTGTATTAATGTGAGCTACACTTGCCCCTAAAAGGAGGGTTGAAATCTGAAATCGAAAATTTAGGTTTTCGAAAATTTTCAGATATCGGCCCCATATTACCCACAAGTGTATTAATGTGAGCTACACTTGCCCCTAAAAGGAGGGGTCTGAAATCGAAAATTTAGGTTTTTCGAAAATTTTCAGATATCGGCCCCATATTGCAACCAAAAGTGTATTAATGTGAGTTACACTTGCCCCTAAAAGGAGGGGTCTGAAATCGAAAATTTAGGTTTTTCGAAAATTTTCAGATATCGGCCCCATATTGCACCCACAAGTGTATTAATGTGAGCTACACTTGCCCCTAAAAGGAGGGGTCTGAAATCGAAAATTTAGGTTTTTCGAAAATTTTCAGATATCGGCCCATATTGCACCCACAAGTGTATTAATGTGAGCTACACTTGCCCCTAAAAGGAGGGTCTGAAATCGAAAATTTAGGTTTTCGAAAATTTTCAGATATCGGCCCCATATTGCACCCACAAGTGTATTAATGTGAGCTACACTTGCCCCTAAAAGGAGGGTCTGAAATCGAAAATTTAGGTTTTCGAAAATTTTCAGATATCGGCCCCATATTGCTACAAGTGTATTAATGTGAGCTACACTTGCCCCTAAAAGGAGGGTCTGAAATCGAAAATTTAGGTTTTCGAAAATTTTCAGATATCGGCCCCATATTGCACCTACAAGTGTATTAATGTGAGCTACACTTGCCCCTAAAAGGAGGGTCTGAAATCGAAAATTTAGGTTTTAGAAAATTTTCAGATATCGGCCCCAGCACCCACAAGTGTATTAATGTGAGCTACACTTGCAAAAGGAGGGTCTGAAATCGAAATTTAGGTTTTTAGAAATTTTCTATTGGCCCCAAACCTAATAAGGAGGGTCTGAAAAGGAGGGTTTGAAAATCGAAAATTTAGGTTTTCAAAATTTTCAGATATCGGCCCCATATTGCACCCACAAGTGTATTAATGTGAGTTACACTTGCCCCTAAAAGGAGGGTCTGAAATCGAAAATTTAGGTTTTCAAAATTTTCAGATATCGGCCCCATATTGCACCCACAAGTGTATTAATGTGAGCTACACTTGCTATCTAAAGGAGGGGTCTGAAATTTAGGTTTTTCGAAAATTTTCAGGTTTTGAAAATTTTCAGATATCGAAAATTTAGGTTTTTCGAAAATTTCGATATCGGCCCCATATTGCACCCACAAGTTATGTGAGCCACACCCCCCCCCCCCTAAAGGGGGTGAAATCGAAAATTTAGGTTTTTTCAAAATTTTCAGATATCGGCCCATAACCCACAAGTGTATTAATGCACTTGCTAAAGGAGCTCAAAATTTTAGTTTTTTCGACTCAATATCGACCTAATAATTAAAAGGAGGTTGAAAAAAACGAATATTTAGGTTTTCAAATTTTCACCTGTATAAAGTGAGTTACAAAATTGCGGGTTGACGAAAATTATTTTAGTATAATAACTTATTTTGCCATTTTGCCGAAAACCGCATTCTGGGCCGATTTTGGGATTTTGGGAAATAAAAACCGCATTTCTGATTTTGCGCCTAAAACGCCATTTCGGGCCAAAACGCATTTCTGGCAGATTTTTGGGCTAAAAACCGCATATTTTGGGCCTATTTTGGGTTTTAAAACCGCACTTTTGGGCCGATTTTGGCCCTAAAACCGCATTTCTGGGCCGATTTTGGGACTAAAACCTAATTTTGGGCCAATTTTGCGCCTAAAACGCCATTTTCGGGCCTAAAAACCATATTTTAGTCCTATTTTGGGTCAAAAACCCATTTTTGGGCCTAAAACCTCATTCCTATAACCATTTGGGCCGATTTTGGCTTAAAACCGCCATTTCAAAAGGGCCATTTCGCCTAAAACCGGCTAAAACTTTCTGGGCTGTTTTAGTTATTTTAAAACCTCAATTTTGGATTTGCGCCTAAAAACGCCATTTTCGGGCCTAAAACCGTATTTTAGTCCTATTTTGGGTCAAAACCCCATTTTGGGCCTAACCGTATTATATGGTCCTATTTATGCCTAAAACCCCATTTTTGCCTATAACCGTAGGCCTAAAACCGCATTTCTGGGGGGCCGATTTTGCGCCTAAAACCTCAATTTTGGGCCGATTTTGCGCCTAAAACGCCATTTTCGGGCCTAAAAACCGCATTTTTAGTACTATTTTGGGTCAAAACCCATTTTGGGCTTCCAAAGGCCATTTTTATTTTAGTCCTATTTCAAAACCCCATTTTGGGCCGATTTTGCGCCTCAAAAACCGTATTTTTCATTTTGGTCAAAACCCCATTTTAGGCCTAATAACCTATTTTTGGTCCTATTTTGGCCTAAAAACCCCATTTTGGGTCAAAACCCGATTTTGCCTATAATGCCATTTCTGGGCCTAAAACCTTTTATTTCTGCCTAAAAACCAAATTTTGGGCCAATTTTGCCTAAAAACCTCAATTTTGGGCCGATTTTGCGCCTAAAACGCCATTTTCGGGCCTAAAAAACCGTATTTTTAGTCCTATTTTGGGTCAAAACCATTTTTCCCCATTTTGGCGCCTAAAAACCTCAATTTTGGGCCGATTTTGCGCCTAAAACGCCATTTTCGGGCCTAAAAAACCGTATTTTTAGTCCTATTTTGGGTCAAAACCATTTTTCCCCATTTTGGCGCCTAAAACCGTATTATTGGTCCCTTATGGCCTAAAACCCCATTTTTCCTATAAACCGCATTTCTGGGCCGATTTTGCGCCTAAAAACCTCAAACCTTTTTTTCGCCAATTTTGCCAATTTTGCGCCTAAAACGCCATTTTGGGCCTAAAACGCGTAAAACCGCATTTTTAGTCCTATTTTGGGTCAAAACCCATTTTGGGCCTAAAACCGTATTATTAGGTCCTATTTATGGCCTAAAACCCATTTTTTGCCTATAACCGCATTTCTGGGCCGATTTTGCGCCTAAAACCTCATTTTTAATTGATTGCGCCTAAAAACGCCATTTTCGGGCCTAAAACCGCATTATTAGTCCTATTTTGGGTCAAGAAAACCCCATTTTGGGCCTAAAAACCGTATATTATTGGTCCTATTCGCCTGGCCTAAAACCCCATTTTTGCCTAAACCGCATTTTGGGTCAATTTAGCGTCTAAGAACCCATTATTGGGCATTTTGTGCCAAAAACGCCATGTTTGGGCCTAAAACCGCATTTTTGGACCAATTTTGCGTGTAAGAGCCAAATTTGGGCCGATTTTGCGTCTAAAACCTTATTTTCGGGCCGATTTTTCTCCTAAAAACCGTATTTTTAGCCGATTTTGCTTCTAAAACCGGTTTTTGGGCCCTAAAAACAGGATTTTTAGGCCGATTTTCGCAAATGCAGGTCAGAAAGGCGGTTTTGTGCACAACGTCCGTAAAAAATGCGGTTTTTAGGCTCAAAATCGGCCCGGAGATATGGTTTTTAGGCCTAAAATGTTATAGGCTCATAAATGTTGATTTTAGGGCCAAATTGACCCAAAAATGGGGTGAAAAAAGGGGTTGTTTCACGCAAAAACGTTGTTAAATAGTGGTTTCTTGACATAAAAATGAGACCACGGAACGACGGACAAATTACAAACTTAGTATATCAATATTTTCTTTTACCGGCATTTTCCTTGTTGACGAAAGTGTGCCATCCCTGTTTCTGGTTGCCGGCCGCTGTCTCTTGAGCATCTCCGCGAATTGTTCGGCCGGAGCGAACAGATTCTTTAATATCGTTCTTGTCGAACTGCTTCAACTTTTTCTTGGCGCCCTGCAAAAACCAGAATATTTCTTCAGCCCACCGTTCCGGCGAGAGGAGACGGAAACGCATGAAATCTACAGTATTCGACCCCCCAGCAGACCACAAAACAGGTAAACTTCAGTTTATTACCGACGAAAACCAGCTGAAATTCGGTACCTGCGACTAAGATCGGTACCACAATTCCAGTGTGTTCACAACAATATTTCACGCGCATTATCGATTTCTACACAAAATGGCTACGGTGCTAACAATTATTGAACTGAAACACATTTATTTAAATTTAAACGAATCGAAAGTGCACTGTAAATATTTCCCATTATAGTACAAGTATGTACATGCATATATAATTATATAAATATTTATATCAAGAAATTACAGGAATTTCAACCTGAAAATGGCTCCGGTGCTAATAATTTTGAACCGAAACACATTTATTTAAATTTAAACGAATCGAAAGTGCACTGTAAATATTTCCCATTATAGTACAAGTATGTACATGCATATATAATTATATAAATATTTATATCAAGAAAGTACGGGGGGAATTTCTCCTGAAAATGGCTCCGGTGCTAACAATTTTGAACCGAAACACATTTATTTAAATTTAAACGAATCGAAAGTGCACTGTAAATATTTCCCATTATAGTACAAGTATGTACATGCATATATAATTATATAAATATTTATATCAAGAAAGTACGGGGGGAATTTCTACACAAAATGGCTCCGGTGCTAACAATTTTGGAACCGAAACACATTTATTTAAATTTAAACGAATCGAAAGTGCACTGTAAATATTTCCCATTATAGTACAAGTATGTACATGCATATACAATTATATAAATATTCATATCAAAAAAGTACGGGGGAATTTCAACACAAAATGGCTCCGGTGCTAACAATTATTGAACTGAAACACATTTATTTAAATTTAAACGAATCGAAAGTGCACTGTAAATATTTCCCATTATAGTACAAGTATGTACATGCATATAATTATATAAATATTTATATCAAGAAAGTACAGGGGAATTTCTACAGAAAATGTGTCCGGTGCTAACAATTTTTGAACCGAAACACATTTATTTAAATTTAAACGAATCGAAAGTGCACTGTAAATATTTCCCATTATAGTACAAGTATGTACATGCATATATAATTATATAAATATTTATATCAAGAAAGTACGGGGGGAATTTCTCCTGAAAATGGCTCCGGTGCTAACAATTTTTGAACCGAAACACATTTATTTAAATTTAAACGAATCGAAAGTGCACTGTAAATATTTCCCATTATAGTACAAGTATGTACATGCATATATAATTATATAAATATTTATATCAAGAAAGTACGGGGGGAATTTCTACTGAAATTGCTCCGGTGCTAACAATTTTTGAACCGAAACACATTTATTTAAATTTAAACGAATCGAAAGTGCACTGTAAATATTTCCCATTATAGTACAAGTATGTACATGCATATATAATTATATAAATATTTATATCAAGAAAGTACGGGGGGAATTTCTACTGAAAATGGCTCCGTGCTAACAATTTTTGAACCGAAACACATTTATTTAAATTTAAACGAATCGAAAGTGCACTGTAAATATTTCCCATTATAGTACAAGTATGTACATGCATATATAATTATATAAATATTTATATCAAGAAAGTACAGAAATTTCTACAAAATGGCTCCGGTGCTAACAATTTTGAACCGAAACACATTTATTTAAATTTAAACGAATCGAAAGTGCACTGTAAATATTTCCCATTATAGTACAAGTATGTACATGCATATATAATTATATAAATATTTATATCAAGAAAGAACGGGGGGGAAATTCTACAGAAAATGGGTCCGGTCCTATCAATTTTTGACCGAAACACATTTATTTAAATTTAAACGAATCGAAAGTGCACTGTAAATATTTCCCATTATAGTACAAGTATGTACATGCATATATAATTATATAAATATTTATATCAAGAGAAGTGCGGAATTTCTCCTGAAAATGGCTCCCCGGTGCTATGATTTTGAACCGAAACACATTTATTTAAATTTAAACGAATCGAAAGTGCACTGTAAATATTTCCCATTATAGTACAAGTATGTACATGCATATATAATTATATAAATATTTATATCAAGAAAGTACGGGCGGAATTTCTACTGAAATTGCTCTGGTGCTAACAATTTTCGAACCGAAACACATTTATTTAAATTTAAACGAATCGAAAGTGCACTGTAAATATTTCCCATTATAGTACAAGTATGTACATGCATATTTAATTATATAAATATTTATATCAAGAAAGTACCGGAATTTCTACTGAAAATGCTCCGGTGCTAACAATTTTCGAACCGAAACACATTTATTTAAATTTAAACGAATCGAAAGTGCACTGTAAATATTTCCCATTATAGTACAAGTATGTACATGCATATATAATTATATAAATATTTATATCAAGAAAGTGCAGGGAATTTCTACCAAAATGGCTCAGTGCTATCAATTTTGACCGAAACATTTATTTAAATTTAAACGAATCGAAAGTGCACTGTAAATATTTCCCATTATAGTACAAGTATGTACATGCATATATAATTATATAAATATTTATATCAAGAAAGTACGGGGGGAATTTCTCCTGAAAATGGCTCCGGTGCTAACAATTTTTGAACCGAAACACATTTATTTAAATTTAAACGAATCGAAAGTGCACTGTAAATATTTCCCATTATAGTACAAGTATGTACATGCATATTTAATTATATAAATATTTATATCAAGAAAGAACAGGGGGAAATTCTACACAAAATGGCTCCGGTGCTAACAATTTTGAACCGAAACACATTTATTTAAATTTAAACGAATCGAAAGTGCACTGTAAATATTTCCCATTATAGTACAAGTATGTACATGCATATATAATTATATAACTTATATCAAAAAGAAAATTACGGGGGAATTTCTCCTGAAAATGGCTCCGGTGCTAACAATTTTTGAACCGAAACACATTTATTTAAATTTAAACGAATCGAAAGTGCACTGTAAATATTTCCCATTATAGTACAAGTATGTACATGCATATTTAATTATATAAATATTCATATCAAAAAAGTACGGGGGAATTTCAACACAAAATGGCTCCGGTGCTAACAATTTTGAACCAGAAACATTTATTTAAATTTAAACGAATCAGATAGTGCATTTGTAAATATACCATTATAGAACAAGTATGTT
>JACDQD010000002.1:37667332-37689832 GCA_019843655.1 Lethocerus indicus
GGCATATATAATTATATAAATATTTATATCAAGAAAGTACGGGGTAATTTCTCCTGAAAATGGCTCCGGTGCTAACAATTTTTGAACCGAAACACATTTATTTAAATTTAAACGAATCGAAAGTGCACTGTAAATATTTCCCATTATAGTACAAGTATGTACATGCATATATAATTATATAAATATTTATATCAAGAAAGTAGGGGCGGAATTTCTACTGAAATTGCTCTGGTGCTAACAATTTTCGAACCGAAACACATTTATTTAAATTTAAACGAAACGAAAACCCACTGTAAATATTTCCCATTATAGTACAAGTATGTACATGCATATATAATTATATAAATATTTATATCAAGAAAGTACGGGGGGAATTTCTCCTGAAAATGGCTCCGGTGCTAACAATTTTTGAACCGAAACACATTTATTTAAATTTAAACGAATCGAAAGTGCACTGTAAATATTTCCCATTATAGTACAAGTATGTACATGCATATATAATTATATAAATATTTATATCAAGAAAGTACGGGGAATTCTACACAAAATGGCTACGGTGCTAACAATTTTGAACCGAAACACATTTATTTAAATTTAAACGAATCGAAAGTGCACTGTAAATATTTCCCATTATAGTACAAGTATGTACATGCATATATAATTATATAAATATTTATATCAAGAAAGTACGGGGGGAATTTCTACACAAAATGGCTACGGTGCTAACAATTTTTGAACCGAAACACATTTATTTAAATTTAAACGAATCGAAAGTGCACTGTAAATATTTCCCATTATAGTACAAGTATGTACATGCATATATAATTATATAAATATTTATATCAAGAAAGTACGGGGGGAATTTCTACACAAAATGGCTACGGTGCTAACAATTTTTGAACCGAAACACATTTATTTAAATTTAATCGAATCGAAAAATGTAAATGTTTCAAAATACGGTTTTTAGGCTCAAAATAGGACCAAAACGTGGTTTTTAGGCCCAAGAAGGTTTTTAGGCCCGAAAATCGGGTTTTTAGGCTAAATAATGGGGTTTTGGGCCCAATAAGGTTTTGGCACAAAATATTTCAAAAATGCCGTTTTTAGGTAAACAAATGGGGTTTTTAGGCCAAATAATGGGGTTTTTGGGCCCAAAAATCGGGCTGAAAATGCGGTTTTGATGCCCGAAAATTGAGTTTTAAGACAAAATAGGCCCAATAATTGGGTTTTTAGGCGCAAAGTCATCCCCCAAAATGCGGGATTTAGCCCCAAAAATGGGGTTATTAGACGCAAAATCGGCCCTAAAATGCGGTTTTTAGGCGCAAATTTGAATTTAGGCAAATGAATTAGCCCGTCAAGGCAGCGCCATCTAGTAGCCACACGGGAACTATTTGGACCAATATCCATTATCCACATATTATAATGTTGCGGATAAACCTTCCGTTTTGCGGTCTGCGAGGTTGGAAGAATACCGTAGGTTTGTCCTGTTTCTGTCTCCTCTCTCGCCGGTTCGGTCTTCGCCAGACAGGTTTCGCCGCCGCCGTCTTCAGTAGCGGCGTCAGTCACTTTTGGCACTTTGACGTTGGCACAGTACATTTGACAGTGAGCAGAGGAGATGCCCCCCAAAAAAATATCCACAAGTGCCGATTAAAAAATGCGGTTTTACCCCAAAATTGACCCAAAAATGCGATTTTTAGGCCCGAAAATGGGGGTTTTAGGAGCAAAATCGGCTCAAAAGTGCGGCTTTTAGGCCCAAAAATGGGGTTTATAACCGTGAAATTGACCTAATAATGCGGTTTCTGGGCCCAAAAATGCTGTTTTTAGGCCCAAAAATACGGTTTTCAGACCAAAAATTAAGGTTCTTAGCAGCAAAATCGGCTCAAAAATGCGGTTTTTAGGCCCAAAAATACTGTTTTTAGGCCCAAAAATGCTGTTTTTAGGCCCAAAAATACTGTTTTTAGTCCCAAAAGTGCTGTTTATAGGCCCAAAAATACTGTTTTTAGGCCCAAAAATGCTGTTTTTAGTCCCAAAAATGCTGTTTTTAGGCCCAAAAATACTGTTTTTAGTCCCAAAAGTGCTGTTTATAGGCCCAAAAATGATGTTTTTAGGCCCAAAAATGCTGTTTTTAGTCCCAAAAATGCTGTTCTTAGGCCCAAAAATACTGGTTTTAGACCCAAAAGTACTGTTTATAGGCCCAAAAATGCTGTTTTTAGGCCCAAAAATGCTGTTTTTAGTCCCAAAAATGCTCTTTTTAGGCCCAAAAATACTGCTTCTTGGGCCAAAATGCTGTTTTTAGGCCCAAAAATGCTGCAATTAGGCCCAAAAATGCGGTTTCTAGGCGGAAATGACCCGAAAATGCGTTTTTTAGGCCCGAAAATGGGGGTTTTTGTAGGAGCAAAATCGGCTCAAAAGTGCGGTTTTTAGAAACTGGGGAGGGGGGGGTTCCTAGGCGAAAAATCGGCCCCCACCCCAATTATGCGGTTTATAGGCCCAAAAATGATGTTTTTAGGCCCAAAAATGGTGTTTTTAGGCCCAAAAATGCTGTTTTTTTGGGCCAAAATGCTTATTTTAGGCCCAAAAATGCGGTTTCTAGACGGAAAATCGGCCAAAATGGGGGTTTTCACCCCGAAAATGGGGGTTTTTGTAGGAGTAAAATCGGCTCAAAAAAGCCAATTATGCGGTTTTTAGGCCCCAATCGCCAACACCGCTACTGAAGACGGCGAGCGGCCGAAAACGGGTTCAGCAAAAAAATCACAGAAACACCGCAAAACTTGGGTTTAAACAACGTTATTTCGTCATATTGACGCGTGAGGGGATAAAAACAGGGGATATTTAAATAAAAAACAGATCTTTCTTACTGCAAAAAAAAATAAAAATATGTTGCCCGTACAGTATAATTGTGACGAAATCGGATATATAAACGGAATAACTTGGTATAATATTTGGTTCTATTATATATTTCAATAGTGTCTCCTTCAGGATTTCCTCTTCTTCTTGAACCTGGAGTTGTCCCTGGCGGAGTTCTTCGGCCGGCGTCCGCCGCCTCCGGCCCATTTCTTCTTCCCTGGCCCGTTTTCTCCGGCCCATTTCCTCTTCCCTGGCCCGTTTTCTCCGGCCCATTTCCTCTTCCCTGGCCCGTGTTCTCCGGCCTCCCTCATCCACCTGTTCCGCTTCGCCTCCCAGTTCAGCTGTTTGGGGGCTGGCCGAAAAAAAATAATTAACAATTAATTACAAGTCGAACCGACCGTACAACAGGCCGAATGACGGCCCTCGCACTTAAGCCGATTGGACCAATAAGTCCCCGGGTTAATGGGTTGGTGGGGGCAAGTCTAAGTCGCTTCGGTACACACTTGTCATTGGGATACGGGGATCGATAGCACAAAAACTTAAAGTTCGGCCGTAAAATCGGCCCGAAAATGCGGTCCCAAAAACGGAGTCCGAGGACGCCAAACGGGGACCGATAACGCGGTTTTCAGACCCGAAATAAGCAAAATCGGCCCCCACCCCCCCACCAAAATACTGTTTTTAGGCCCGAGATCGGCCCAAAAATGCGGTTTTTATGCCCGAAATAGGACCAGAAACGTGGTTTTTAGGCCCAAAAATAAGGTTTTCAGGCGCAAAATCGGCAAAAACTAGCGTTTTTAAGCCCGAAAATGCGGTTTTCAGGCCCAAAAATGGAGTTTTCAGGAGCAAAATCGGTTCAAAATGCGGTTTTTAGTCCCAAAGCGGCCCAGAAATGGGGTTTATAACCGTAAAATTGGTCTAATAATACGGTTTTTAGGACCAAAACTGAAGTTCTTAGCAGCAAACTCAAAGGTCAAAAATAAGGTTTTTAGGAGCAAAATCGGGCCAAAATTGCAGTTCTTAGAAGCAAAATCGGCCCCAAAATACGGCTTTTAGAAACAAAAATAGGGTTTACAACCGTAAAATCGGCCCGAAAATGAGGTTTTTAGGCCAGAGAGCAGCCAAAAAATGCGGGTTTTATGCCCAAAACAGGACCAAAAACGTGGTATTTAGGCCCGAAAATGCGGTTCCAAAAACGGAGTCCGAGGACGCCAAATGGGGACCGATAATGCAGTTTTCAGGCGCGAAATAAGCCCAAAAATCCAGTTTTGGTTTTAGAAATGCCGTTTTTATGCCCAATATAGGACCAAAAGGGCGGTATTTAGGCCCGAGAATAAGGTTTTTAGGAGCAAAATTGGCAAAAAATAGCGTTTCGAGGCTATTTCGGCCCAAGATCGGCCCAAAAATACGGTTTTTAAGTCAAAAATAAGGTTTTTAGGAGCAAAATTGGCAAAAAATAGCGTTTCGAGGCTATTTCGGCCCAAGATCGGCCCAAAAATACGGTTTTTAAGTCAAAAATAAGGTTTTTAGGAGCAAAATCGGTCCAAAATTACAGTTCTTAGAAGCAAAATCGGCCCCAAAATACGGTTTTTAGAACCAAAAAACGGGGTTTATAAACGTGAAATCGGCCCGAAAATGAGGTTTTTAGGCCCGAGATCGGCCCAAAAATACGGTTTTTAGGTCAAAAATAGGACCAAAAATAAGGTTTTTAGGCGCAACATGAAAAAAATGCTGTTTTTAACCCCAAAAATGGGGTTTTAGACGTAAAATCGGCCCGAAAATTCTGTTTTTAGTCAGAAAATCGGCCCCAAAATACGATTTTTAGCACCAAAAATAGGGTTTACAACCGTAAAATCGGCCCCAAAATACGGTTTTTAGAACCAAAAAACGGGGTTTATAAACGTGAAATCGGCCCGAAAATGAGGTTTTTAGGCCCGAGATCGGCCCAAAAATACGGTTTTTAGGTCAAAAATAGGACCAAAAATAAGGTTTTTAGGCGCAACATGAAAAAAATGCTGTTTTTAACCCCAAAAATGGGGTTTTAGACGTAAAATCGGCCCAAAAATTCTGTTTTTAGTCAAAAAATCGGCCCCAAAATACGATTTTTAGCACCAAAAATAGGGTTTACAACCGTAAAATCGGCCCGAAAATGCCGTCTTTAGTCGCAAAATCGGCCCCCGAAAATACGGTTTTTAGGCCAGAGATCAGCCAAAAAATGCGGTTTTTATGCCCAAAACAGGACAAAAAACGTGTTATTTAGGCCCGAGAATAAGGGTTTTAGGGGTAAAATTGGCAAAAACTAGCGTTTTGAGGCCCGAAAATGCGGTTTTTAGGCCCAAAATCGGCCCCAAAACAAGGTTTTTATCACCAAAAATGGGGTTTATAAACGTAAAATCGCCCAAAAAATGCTGTTTTTAGGTCCAAGATCGGCCCAAGAATACTGTTTTTAGGTCAAAAATAGGACGAAAAACGTGGTTTTTAGGCCCAAAAATGTGTTTTTAGGCGGAAAAAAGCGATTTTTAGACCCAAAATACGACCAAAAATGCGGTTTTTATGCCCAAGATCGGCCAAAAATACGGATTTTAGGGCCAAAAATAGGACGAAAAACGTGGTTTTTAGGCCCAAAAATGTGTTTTTAGGCGGAAAAAAGCGATTTTTAGACCCAAAATACGACCAAAAATGCGGTTTTTAGGCCCAAGATCGGCCAAAAATACAGATTTTAGGGCCAAAAATAGGACGAAAACGGGTTTTAGGCCCAAAATATGTTTTAGGCGCAAAAAAGCGATTTTTAGGCCCAAAATACGACCAAAAATGCGGTTTTTAGGCCCAAGATCGGCCAAAAATACAGATTTTAGGGCCAAAAATAGGACGAAAAACGTGGTTTTTAGGCCCAAAAATATGTTTTTAGGCGCAAAAAAGCGATTTTTAGGCCCAAAATCAGTCCAAATATTCGGTTTTTAGGCCCAAGATCGGCCAAAAATACGGTTCTCAGGGCCCAATATCGGTCCAAACATTCGGTTTTTAGACCCAAAATACGACCAAAAATGCGATCGGTCCCATATTGCACCCACAAGTGTATTAAAGTGAGCTACACTTGCCCCTAAAAGGAGGGGTCTGAAATCGAAAATTTAGGTTTTTCGAAAATTTTCAGATATCGGCCCCATATTGCACCCACAAGTGTATTAATGTGAGCTACACTTGCCCCTAAAAGGAGGGGTCTGAAATCGAAAATTTAGGTTTTTCGAAAATTTTCAGATATCGGCCCCATATTGCACCCACAAGTGTATTAATGTGAGCTACACTTGCCCCTAAAAGGAGGGCCTGAAATCGAAAATTTAGGTTTTTCGAAAATTTTCAGATATCGGCCCCATATTGCACCCACAAGTGTATTAATGTGAGCTACACTTGCCCCTAAAAGGAGGGGTCTGAAATCGAAAATTTAGGTTTTTCGAAAATTTTCAGATATCGGCCCCATATTGCACCCACAAGTGTATTAATGTGAGCTACACTTGCCCCTAAAAGGAGGGGTCTGAAATCGAAAATTTAGGTTTTTCGAAAATTTTCAGATATCGGCCCCATATTGCACCCACAAGTGTATTAATGTGAGCTACACTTGCCCCTAAAAGGAGGGGTCTGAAATCGAAAATTTAGGTTTTTCGAAAATTTTCAGATATCGGCCCCATATTGCACCCACAAGTGTATTAATGTGAGCTACACTTGCCCCTAAAAGGAGGGGTCTGAAATCGAAAATTTAGGTTTTTCGAAAATTTTCAGATATCGGCCCCATATTGCACCCACAAGTGTATTAATGAGCTACACTTGCCCCTAAAGGAGGGGTCTGAAATCGAAAATTTAGGTTTTTCGAAAATTTTCAGATATCGGCCCCATATTGCACCCACAAGTGTATTAATGTGAGCTACACTTGCCCCTAAAAGGAGGGGTCTGAAATCGAAAATTTAGGTTTTTCGAAAATTTTCAGATATCGGCCCCATATTGCACCCACAAGTGTATTAATGTGAGCTACACTTGCCCCTAAAAGGAGGGCCTGAAATCGAAAATTTAGGTTTTTCGAAAATTTTCAGATATCGGCCCCATATTGCACCCACAAGTGTATTAATGTGAGCTACACTTGCCCCTAAAAGGCGGGTCGGAAATCGAAAATTTAGGTTTTCGAGCAAAAACCTCATTTCATATCGGCCCCATATTTCCCACAAGTGTATTAATGTGAGCTACACTTGCCCCTAAAAGGAGAGGTCTGAAATCGAAAATTTAGGTTTTTCGAAAATTTTCAGATATCGGCCCCATATTGCACCCACAAGTGTATTAATGTGAGCTACACTTGCCCCTAAAAGGAGAGGTCTGAAATCGAAAATTTAGGTTTTCGAAAACCGCATTTTCAGATATCGGCCCCATATTGCACCCTACAAGTGTACTAAAGTGAGTTACACTTGCCCCTGAAATGGCGGGTTGAAAATCGAAAATTATTTTGAGCATAAAACCTCATTTTGGGCCAGTTTTGGTCTAAAAGCTCATTTTTGGGACAATTATGCACCTAAAAACCTTATTTTTGGCCGAAAAACCGCATTTCTGGGCCGATTTTGGGAATAAAAACGCCATTTTCGGGCCTAAAAACAGCATTTCTGGGCAGATTTTGGGCCTAAAAACCGCATTTTTGGGCCAATTTTGCGCCTAAAAACGCCATTTTCGGGCCTAAAAACCATATTTTTAGTCCTATTTTGGGTCAAAAAAACCCATTTTTGGGCCTAAAATCCGTATTATTGGTCCTATTTATGGCCTAAAAACCCCATTTTTTTGCCTATAACCGCATTTTTGGGCCGATTTTGCGCCTAAAAACGCCATTTCCGGGCCTAAAAACCGTATTATTGGTCCTATTTTTGGCATAAAATCCCCATTTTTTGCCTAAAAACCGCATTTCTGGGCCGATTTTGGGAATAGAAACCGCATTTCAGGGCCGATTTTGGGAATAAAAACCGCATTTCTGGGCCGATTTTGCGCCTAAAAACACCATTTTTTGACTATAACCGCATTTCGGGGCCGATTTTGGGCTTAAAAACCGCATTTCCGGGCCGATTTTGCGCCTAAAAACCTCAATTTTGGGCCGATTTTGCGCCTAAAAACGCCATTTTCGGGCCTAAAAACCGTATTTTTAGTCCTATTTTGGGTCAAAAAACCCCATTTTTGGGCCTAAAAACCGTATTATTGGTCCTATTTTTGGCATAAAATCCCCATTTTTTGCCTAAAAACCGCATTTCTGGGCCGATTTTGGGCTTAAAAACCGCATTTCTGGGCCGATTTTGCGCCTAAAAACTGCATTTTTGCCCTAAAACCGTATTATTTAGTCCTATTTTGGCAAAACCTTATTTTTGGGCAAAACCTATTATTGGCATAAAAACCCCATTTTTTGCCTAAAACCGCATTTCTGGGCCGATTTTGGGCTTAAAAACCGCATTTCTGGGCCGATTTTGCGCCTAAAAACTGCATTTTTGCCCTAAAACCCGTATTATTGGTCCTATTTTTGGCCTTAAAACCTTATTTTTGGGTCAATTTAGCGTCTAAAAACCCCATTTTTTGCCTATAACCGCATTTCTGGGCCGATTTTGCGCCTAAAAACCTTATTTCTGCGCCAATTTTGCGCCTAAAAACCTCAATTTTGGGCCGATTTTGCGCCTAAAAACGCCATTTTCGGGCCTAAAAACCGTATTTTTAGTTCTATTTTGGGTCAAAAAACCGCATTTTTGGGCCTAAAAACCGTATTATTGGTCCTATTTATGGCCTAAAAACCCCATTTTTTGCCTAAAACCGCATTTCTGGGCCGATTTTGCACCTAAAAACCTCATTTTTGGGCCAATTTTGCGCCTAAAAACGCCATTTTCGGGCCTAAAAACCGCATTATTAGTCCTATTTTGTGTCAAAAAACCCCATTTTTGGGCCTAAAAACCGTATTATTGGTCCTATTTATGGCCTAAAAACCCCATTTTTTGCCTAAAACCGCATTTCTGGGCCGATTTTGCGCCTAAAAACCTCATTATTGGGCCGATTTTGTGCCAAAAAAACGCCATTTTTGGGCCTAAAATAGCATTTTTGGACCAATTTTGCGTGTAAGAGCCAAATTTGGGCCGATTTTGCGTCTAAAACCTTATTTTCGGGCCGATTTTTCTCCTAAAAACCGTATTTTTAGCCGATTTTACTTCTAAAACCGGTTTTTGGGCCCTAAAAACAGGATTTTTAGGCCGATTTTTGCAAATGCAGGTCAGAAAGGCGGTTTTGTGCACAACATCCGTCCAAAAATGCGGTTTTTAGGCTCAAAATCGGTCCAAAAACTCTTTTTTTAGACGCAAAATCGGCCCAGAAATATGGTTTTTAGGCCTAAAATGTTGATAGGCTCATAAATGTTGATTTTAGGGCCAAATTGACCCAAAAATGGGGTGAAAAAAGGGGTTGTTTCACGCAAAAACGTTGTTAAATAGTGGTTTCTTGACATAAAAATGAGACCACGGACAGACGGACAAATTACAAACTTAGTATATCAATATTTTCTTTTACCGGCATTTTCCTTGTTGATGAAAGTGTGCGCCATCCCCTGTTTCTGGTTGCCGGCCGCTGTCTCTTCGAGCATCTCCGCGAATTGTTCGGCCGGAGCGAACAGACTTTTAATATCGTTCTTGTCGAACTGCTTCAACTTCTTTTTCTTGGCGCCCTGCAAAAACCAGAAAATTTCTTCAGCCCACCGTTCCGGCGAGAGGAGACGGAAACGCATGAAATCTACGGTATTCCGACCCCCCTCCCCGCAGACCACAAAACAGGTAAACTTCAGTTTATTACCGACAAAAACCAGCTGAAATTCGGTACCTGCGACCAAGATCGGTACCACAATTCCAGTGTGTTCACAACAATATTTCACGCGCATTATCGACACTAAGTAAGTGCTATAAATACCGCATCCTTGTCCTTCTTCTTCTTCTTCTTATTAATCCCTTCCGTATCCTGTTGGTTGTAAAATTCGTCGAGGTCTACGTTTTTGTCGACCGCGTCGTCGTCGTCACTGGAAAATTCCAGAATGTCCTCGTCGTCTTCGCCTTCGATGTCGGACATGAATTCTTCACCGTCGTCATCGTCCAATAATTGGTCATCGTCGCTGCTGCCGCCGCCGCCTTCCTCCGACGCCCCGTCATCCTCATCGTCCGATTCCTCCGGGTCCTCTTTGCCGCCTGTAAAGTCGGTTACAGGTTATAATTTCGAATTTCCGACACGGGAAAATTATAAAAATCGTCTTCTACTGCTTTCGCCGACTTTCGTCCACTCAACAAAGGGAGCGCATATATCGAAGTTAAAAGTTTTCAAAACGTTTCGTAACAACGCTCTAATGTCGGTTGGCAGGGATTGAACCCCCATTCCAGGATTATTCCTGTGCTCGGAAAGAAGAGTTCTTACTTAATCCTTCGGTCAGTGACAATTCACGTTCTGACCTTCACGTGCCCCTAATAACCCCCCTTTTAGCGTCGTCGTACCTTTGCCCTTCTTCGCAGACTTCTTGAGCGAATCGCCGACATCTTCCATGAAATCCAAATTTTTGCCCGGTTTCTTCTTCGATTTCGACATCATGCTGTCGATCATCTCTTCGAATTCTTCGCTGGCGACGCTGTCATTGTCGTCGTCGTCGTCGTCTCGCGACCTCTTCGCCACGCCGTCGTCTCCGTACCTCTCTTTCAGGTATCTGCGAGACCGGGAAAAAAAAAAAATTTCATTTCGGACACCGACGGCAAGGATGCCGGTCTGCGGGAACTCGGCCGAATCCCGAGATTATTCCTGTCTTTGGGAAAACGGACCGGGGCGCCGAGGATTAAGGATCTCAATGAGACAGCCTACCTGTAGAGAAACAATTCGTCGACTGGTATCATACTCTCGTCCCTGGTCAGATAGTTCCTGCTCGTCACTTGCATGGCTTTGGCGCCTGTCGGTGCGTAATATTTCCTCATCGCCAATTTCGGATCCGGCCCCTTGCCCGGCTCTTCATTGATTTTCTTCGGATTCTTAAAGACGAACCTTTCCAGAAAACGGATCAGCGTGAAATCGGCCAGCGGATCGCCAGTATAGGTTATAATTTCGTCTGCGGAAAAAGAAAAATCATAATTAATATATATATATAGTTTAAAATACCTGTTTTGTGGTCTGCGAGGGGTTGGAACGCTGTAGATTTCGTGTGTCACTTGTACTTGTACAGTGACAGTACAGTGAGGACGCCCAAAAAACGAAATCTACGATATAAAATTGCTTTTGTAAAGTAAAACGGACTTTGTAATGCTTTGTAGAGCAACAAAGAAGAAGCTTTGTAATCCAAAAAAAAGTCTGAACGTTTTCGGACAAATTCTACAATGTTTCATTCAATATTATATCGGACAGACATTATTCGGTCGCTTATATTCAATTATTCGTCGAATAAATACAATTTACTAGAAAAATTATTTCTCGTTCATAAAAAAAAATATGTCATAACGTTAATGAAAAAAAATACTTGATATATTATATGCGTATCTCCCATTATATACGTCATAGTCATCGATGTAAAAACTTAATTATTTGTCGAATAAAATATATTTTACTTTGAAAATAATTTCTACACACCCGTTAAAATGTGTTATTAATGAATTAAAATATTTGCACAAATTGATTTTAAACTTTGCTGCCACCTCGGAGACTTAATATATATATAAATGAGACATTTACAAATGAGCTAACGGAATTAATTTTTTAATGATGCTGTGTGTGCTGATAATTGAATTAATTTCTCATGTCGCATATTTTCGTACTCCGATTGGCTCTTTAAGTGAAACTTTATTTCTACTCACTGTTGAGTATTTTACCGGCGAACAGTGATACTGTCGGGTGGTAGTGGTTGGCGAGCGCCACAAGTTCGAAATACGCCGTTTCCGCCGCGCCGGCGTACGCCGGATTTCTGGCGTACGGATCGTAGGCGGTGACCAACTTGTTGGGCCTCGAGCTCTTCCGGCCGACGACGTCGCAGTGGTACCAACCGCGAGGGCCGCCGGCGCCGGCGAACGGTTTCTTTTCGTCTTCCTCTTCGTCTTCGATGGTGACGGCCGTATCGGCGTTTTCCTCTTTCACCTTTAAAAATATAGAGAAAATTTCACTCGAAACCTGTTTGACAGTAGTCGAACAAATAATCCTCAAAGTATAATGTGCGGCATTATAGTACCATCAAACTTCAAAACTTCGGTGAACGCACAAAGAAAAATTAAAAACAACAGATTAACCGCTTAAATTCTGCGCTCGAGTTAATTCGAGCTATAATTTTTCACGCTCGAATATAATCTGAGAATTGAAAATAACGATGCGAAAGCTAAAGAAAAAAAAAATCGTTTCAACGATATTTATCATTCAAATAGGATTGTAAGCTATATAACGCTTATTTATTCGAGAAAAAAAAACAAAATATTGCGCTGTGTGTTGTGCTAAAAGGGATAGCGAAGGAAAAAGGGAAAGAAAAGGGAGTCGTTACACGTCTAACACTTGCAATGTTCGGCTATCAGCTTGCTTCGAAATATACCGCGCGAAAGAAAATTTCGAATGATTTTTTTTAAATAAATACTAGTATTATTAATTTAATATACCCGGTTTGTGGTCTGCGAACGGTTGGAATACTGTAGGTTCGTGATGTTTCTGTCTCTCCTCTCTCCCGCCGGTTCGGTCTTTCGCTAGACCGGGGGGTTTCGGCCGCTCGCCGTCTTCAGTAGCGCTGTGTCACTGTTAGAGCACTTTGGATGTTTTTTGCGGGGCATCCTCACTGCCCCCACTGTCACTTTCACATGTATTTGTGTGAAAGTTTGAAAGTCACGTGTACAAGTGTTGACAGTGACTGACACAGCGCTACTGAAGACGGCGAGCGGCCGAAACCCCCCGGTCTGGCGAAAGACCGAACCGCAGCGAGAGAGGAGACGGAAACATCACGAACATACACTAGTATTATTATTATTTCTGTTGTAGAAGTATAAATAATTATTTTTACCCATAAAAAGATGTTTTTTGTCGAAATAGCAATTCGATAAGAAAAGTCGAT
This sequence comes from Lethocerus indicus, assembly GCA_019843655.1. NCBI lineage: Eukaryota > Metazoa > Arthropoda > Insecta > Hemiptera > Belostomatidae > Lethocerus > Lethocerus indicus. Next base: position 37,680,270 of record JACDQD010000002.1, read on the forward strand.
ATACGCGTTAACATTGCAATTGTTCGGCTCTCTTCCGGAATGCCGGATCGAAAACCAAAAATTAAAATAAATATTTAAAACGACAAACCTGAATATTGTCCGCGTCGACGTATTTCTCCTCTTCGTCTTCGTCCTCCCGGCCGGCTTCGTTTTCAGTGAGGAACGACGGCAAAATTTTGGCCACCGTCTGAAATGCGACCAACGGCCTCTTCCTCTTCAACAGTTGCGATATCATGTACAACAGGCCGCAGACCAGAGGCACGGGAAGGTACAGACAGATCTGAAATACGGCCGATAACGCAGAATTACTATTACCGTTTTGTGTCAATGAAATTCCGCCATGTCTGTAGTGTAGTGAATCTAAGTGGGTAAGTGCAAAGTTTGCGAGTTAATGTGTCTGCGCGAGTGAATGAAGTGAGTGTAGTAGCTTAAGTCCTCGGGTTTTTATCATTAATTTTACCGATTACCACATCAATATTGTAAGGCCCGTAGGCCGGAATGCATGTACAAACCATTATTTGTATATAGTTTTTCTCGATATCATATTCGCATTCATAGAAAAAAATAAAGTTATTTGTATCTCTGTACCTTTGGGTACTATCTCTGGGTATATTTTAATGCCCTGAGTGAGTATTATTCAAATATATAAAATATTTGGTTGACAACTAAGTAATTGGAGAATTCACCAACAAGTGGCATACATATTTTTAAATACGTCAACATCTTTCTTTCATTGATATTTTATTATGGTTTGTCCTTTCTGATGGTATCAAAATTAGGCATTCTATGTCACATTTGCTTTTTATTTTCAAAAGGTGAACCTTGGGATCCGAATCATAAAAGTTGTACGCCGTGGTACGGCAATCAAGCCTTATAAAGAACGGCGGTGTCGGTACCGGTTCGCGAAATTCCGGTCGGGGTATTTTTCATTAAGAGACGAGGAGCGCCGGAGGACGTCCGGTGGAGGAGGTCGACGATGACCGAATAAAGACCATTATTGTGATTCGGATCGACATAGTTCGACACGGTACATTGCGGAGAAGCTTAATCTATCATCGAAACCATCTACGGTTTATCTGTGCAAAGATGTTGTTGGCGTACTTAAAAATATGTACAACGAACGCCACTTGTCGGTGAATTCAGCAATTACTTAGTCAACCCAATAATAATACATACATCACATAGTGAACAGTGTGGAGAGAGGGGAGAGGGAGAGGGAGAGGGAGAGGGAGAGGAGAGGGAGAGGGAGAGGGAGAGGGAGAGGGAGAGGGAGAGGGAGAGGGCTTTGAGAGAGAGGGAGAGGGAGAGAGAGAGGAGAGGGAGAGGGAGAGGGAGAGGAGAGAGGAGAGGGAGAGAGAGGGGAGAGGGAGAGGGAGAGGGAGAGGGAGAGGGAGAGAGAGAGAGAGAGCCCACCTGGAACAGCCTCTTGATCAGCGCTTTCACCCTGTCGACGTTTTCGTCCTTCTGCAACGCCTTGTACAACAAGTTGATGAGCAAAGCGTGGTGCGTCGACTGGCCCAGCCGGCTGTCCAACAGCGTCTTGTAAAGCGCCGAGTAAAATCTGCGTTAATTAAAAAAAAAAAAGAGTTAAAATGTCGTATACAAGAGAAGGTATATCGGCTTTAATCGGTCGACGCTATATTGTTTCATAAATAATAGTCGAACTTTAGCGCAGTTTTAAACGCGCGCGTTTTGCCCGCTTTCACGAGGAAATTACGCGTTACTGAACTTTAAATCGCGAAAAATGTACTGAACAATAACAGAAACACGATAATTACTGAAGAATAGAACTAATGTAGTAAAGACTGGTATCGGGGTCTTCTCGAGAAAACATCCATCCAAGACTTTTTCGCGATTATATGAAATAAATCGGAATCGATTTTATGTGCGTGTATATTTTTGAACAGTCTAAAAAAGTAGAATAAGTATTCTTTTTAAACCGACACAAATATGTGACGCCGGCCTAGAGATAAAAACACATATATGTGTGTTAGCATTAAATTAGAAGAAATTGATTATGGGAAAAAAAAAATATAAATACAATTTATCGATATGTTTCTGTTAAAAACTATTATATCTAGCTAATTACGTGACAATTTTAATAATTTTTCTTCGCGAAATCTTTTCCTTTTTAAAATTCAACTTATTGCCCGTTAATTACACTAACCCTGCCAAAAACGACCTATTTTAACTGTTATAGAGAGGCTCTAAATAAATCTAATTCGAGAACGGACCGAGTACAGACTTCGTTTTAGAACTTGACAATTTTGTTCAATACTCGACATGTTCAAAAATGCCTTTGTGTAAATCGTCCAAAAATTAACCCTCTACGGGCCTAATTTTTATTTTAAATCCCGAAAAAAAAATTAGTGGAACGGAAAAATCACCAATTATCGACCTGTGTTTATGCGAATGAAAAAAAAAAAAAAAAATTGATATTGATATCGGTTGTCTCGACAACGTTATAGGATTATGATTTATGCCGCGTCTCACGAGAAATTTGGTAAAATTGAAATTTGACCCGAACGTACACGGGCCCGTAGAGGGTTAAATCTGTGTGTGTCTGCGTTAATCGCAAATTTTACGATACAATGAACTCAGTTAAGCCTCATGAAATTATGAAAAAAAAAACATATATATACGAACCTGTCTTCGGTGACGGACGAGACTTGCTGAAGCAGTGATAGCGTGTGAAGGGCGATGTTGAATGTCGATATATGGACCAGTTTGTAGAGAGTGTCGATGTGTTCGGACAGATCGCCGAGCCCTTCTTTGGGATTCGGTTTGGCGAACGGATAAGCCCTCTTCACGCCCATCAAAAGGGCGCCCATCAACCTCGAATCCACCTCGCCCTATCACACAACAAACCGGGTTATTGGCCGTACGACGACTGTACGCTATGAGACCTTTTTTTTAACTTAAACGTATATAAAATATACGTGTTTTACTAATTGACGCTTGCCCTGAGCGAACAGCGCCGTTTCGGCGCCGTCCATTTTGCATTTTGGTATTAAAATTTGGTAATTAAATGGGTTCGAAAACTCGAAATTGTTGACACAACAACGAATGTTATTAAAATTCACGTACTGAACAATATATATATATATATATATATATATCGACGTTTCCGTCAATGGAGCCCCACGGAACAGATTTTGTAATTATAACTAAATCACCTTTTTCAGTGAAGCTTTGAAAAATGAAAAGTAGACGTTGATCAGATTCCTCGCCAACTCTTTGTCGCCGTCGTTGAAAACGAACTGCGACAGGAAACATATCGCGTAGTACTGCGTCCTGACGGAAATGTTCGACCTTAAAACGAAAAACAAGACGATTCGGTTTAACTGGAAGAATTTACGAAAGTCGCGCCTCTTATTATCGGTGCCGATCGATAGATACCTGAACAGGAGTTTTTCGACTTCGTCCAAAACGACTCTCTTCATGTTCGGATGCGTCCTCAGCAGACGCGTCAAACAGTACATGACTTTCGAGACCACCTTCAGACTTGTATCGCCCAATTTGTTCACTATGTTGTTCAGCAATACCTGAAAAACGTGTCGAAGCGCAAAATAAGTTCGGCGCGAATAAGGCGACAACAAAAAAAAAATACGATAATTTTCGGGCATCCTCAATGCCCCCCCCCCCACCGTACTGTAAAATAAGATGAACGACGTCTTATTTTACAGTCTTAAATCATCAGTTTAAATTAAAAAAGGATTTATTCGAGGTTAACAAACATTTAGCCGTTATGCTAATAAACATTATATCAGTTATCTGAATTGGAATTCCAAAATCAATGGCGATTAAGTGATAAGTGAATTGGTAGTCGAAGCGACTACGACGAGTTAACCCGTCGTCGTAAATGGCGGCTATAGCCGTCCGATATTTGCCGATATGTAGGCAAATATGATATGTAGTGCACTGTTTAATCGATAAATAAAGAACAGCGACCAAATATACAAGTTGCGCTCGATTTCATCCGGTAGCCATAAACAAGTGGAAAAAAAGAAAAAGTGTGTTTCTGAGCGACATCGTCGAATAAAAAGTGTGCGCCCCGACGGGAGTTAATTGAAGTTCCGTAGACTTCTTTCGAGAATCTGTAGAAATTAAGTGCCAAAAGTGACGTAGCACAGCTATTGAAGACCGGCCGAAATCGGTCTAGCGAACCGGCGACAGGAAACAGAAACCTATTTTTGAATCTTTAGTAATAGAACTCACGTCTTCCTGTTCCGGGTGCGATTCGAGGAGGTAGTGCATAGTCGCCACGGCCTTTTCCCTGTTGGCGTCGACCGTGTCCTTGGCGACGGCGTGAACGGCGCCGATATACTGCCGGTAGGCGGCCTTCAGTCCGTCCTCGAATAGCCAGGCGGCGAGACGCAATTTTCTCGTCATCGCGTTTCCCGAACACAGTCCGTCGAGCCTCGAAAGCGGCTGCCTCTCGAAAGTTTTCAACTTGACGTCGGGCTTCAGCAGATCGCCGATGAACAATTCGGACAGCGATTCTGGAAATTGCGTCGCCGTTAGTTTAGAATACCTGTTTTGTGGTGCCCTCGCCGGTTTTCGGCCGACCGCCGTCTTCGGTAGCGGTTGTTGGTCACTCTGGACATGGTTCGGGCGTCCCCCCCCATCGCTTGTATACTGCGACTGACGCCGCTACTGAAGGCGGCGCTTAACGGCAAAAGTCCGCGCCGGCAAGAGTAGACACAAAACGACAAAATCTACGGTTTTCCAAAACGGGAAAAATACCCGGAATAGCAGGGGGTTGACCCCTACAAACTGAAATTCTTCCAGCAGTATCGCCGCGACCGCCACGCTTAAAACCATTCGACAGCCGACACTTTAGCGTTAAACGATAGAACGACGCTGCTTCAATGTCGGACAATATTTAAAAATAACGGTAAAGTTCGGTTGAAGACACTGGTCGTCCGACCCGGTTCAACCGAAATTCGCATGCGAAAAACCATCTCGACACCGGTCGTCCGAAATATTTAAAAAATAACAAACTCGAAACGGATTTTTGAACGAAATCAACCATTTTTCAATTTTAGCGACAAATGCCAAGACACTGGTTCCAAAACGGGGAAAATCCGACAACTCGACGAACGGCTTTAAAAACGATGACTCCATAAACGACGCTTATCGGCCGGCGAATTGTTTTTTTTCCCGAATACGGTCTCGCCGACTTTACCACGAGAATTGTGGCGAATTCAAATCTTGAATGCGCTAATTTTAATGTCTACAAATTGCCGATATAATGCGTACGCATCGCCTGATACACTGTTTTTCCTGGCGACTTTGACCATTCCGATGAGCGAATTTACGCCGTTCAAATTGTGCACGGGGGAATTCTGTACGGAGACAATTAGCGCTGCCATCTTGTCGCCGGCCGTACCCTTTTCGAGTACGGTCCTGATCCATCCGGCGTCCGTACCTTTGTTCGCCTTCTGCATTTCTGAAAAACGTAAAAAAAAAGAGATCTTTTTAGAATACCCGTTTTGTGGCCGGCGCGAAGTGTGGTTCGAATACTGTAGATTTCGTGCGCGTTTCGCGGTTTCGTCGTCTGGTTTCGATCGGCTCTCCGTCTTCAGTAGCGGTGTCGGTCACATTTGCGGTTCGGATATTTTTGAGGGCAAACATCCCTCAAAAACACAATAACATGAGATGTATGTATGTATCTGTGTGTGTGTGTGTGTGTGTGTGTACACACACACACACACACACACACACAATAACAATAACACACACACACACACATACATGTGTGTATATATATATATATATATATATATATATATATATATATATATATATATATATATATATATCGACAAAGTGACTAACACCTTTTAAATTAAAAAGTTGGCAAGGTCGAAACGCGTACTTTTCAAAGTACTGCGGCATTTCAAAAGTGAATTAAAAAAAAAAAAAAAAATATTAAAATTGAATAAATGTTGGAGCACTCATTAAATGTTCAACGTTTATTAAATCTTTCTCAGGATTTAAAAAAAACAAAAAAAAACCAATGTTTGTAATAGGACTTAACTGGAATTGTAAAATTTGGTCTCGTCGTGAGCACCTTTTAAGCGCTTTCGAATCGCAGCGAGTTCACAGCGTCTACGCCGATATACGTCAGCTTCATCATCCGGATCGTCTTTGAACTGGAAAAAATGCGAGCGGAGTGAAAAAGTCTCCGAAAACGCTAAAGGACCAAAAAACACCGATAACACGATCGGCCGAAGGTTATATATCGATATCTGTTTTTTTTTATTATTATTATTATTTCGCTTATAGAAACGCGGCGATCTTCTGTGTGGGGTATGGAAAGGTATGGAGTCTGTATTTTTTCACGAATTCCGGTAGCGAGACTCACCGAAATACAGCGATTGAGATATCTCTGAATCTTGTCACGGTCTCTCAGGCCGAGGTCCATTTATTGGAAGAAAAACTAGGTTGATATTAGTCAGATCCGGACGTGCGAGATAGAATTACGCCGGTTAACGCTGAGAAATCCGGACATTCCAGTCAAAAAAGTTCTTATCGCCTCTCCTCCCCCAAGGGGTATGTTTCTAACCCGAGCGATCCGTATGACTTCGACATATTCGCCGACAGTCGACCGAATCGCTTCCCCAAAATCCTTCCGTAAATTCCATCCCCGCTCTCTCTCTCTACGTCCAAATCCACTCAGGGTTCAGTCCTTTCCTCTTTACCGAATCCGTTATCGGCCCAGAGACTTTCCGTACGGGGTACCATCTGGAATGGTGTCTTTATCGAGTGTCAAACCCCCATGGGTATGTTTCTAACCGAACGATCCGTAATGACCTCGACATATTCGCCGACAGTCGACCGAATCGCCCCAAAATCCTTCCGTAAATTCCATTCCCGCCTCTCTCTCTCTCCACGTCCAAATCCACTCAGGGTTCAGTCCCTTTCCTCTTTTACCGAATCCGTTATCGGCCCAGAGACTTTCCGTACGGGTACCATCGAGTATCATCGCTGGAATGGTGTCTTTATCGAGTGTCAACCCCCCCCCCATGGGGTATGTTTCTAACCGAACGATCCGTAATGACCTCGACATACCCCCGACAGTCGACCGAATCGCCCCAAAATCCTTCCGTAAATTCCATTCCCGCCTCTCTCTCTCCACGTCCAAATCCACTCAGGGTTCAGTCCCTTTCCTCTTTTACCGAATCCGTTATCGGCCCAGAGACTTTCCGTACGGGTACCATCGAGTATCATCGCTGGAATGGTGTCTTTATCGAGTGTCGAAACCACCCCCCAATTGGACCTATAACTGGGCGTATAGTTGATTGTACAATAAAGTTAAAGCACTTTAACTACTAATAGTAAGGAGCACTTACCTGGTCGTACCACTTTGGCGGTATTTCGTTTTCGGCCTCCTCTTCAACGTCGTGTCCTTCGCCGGCCGCCGCCGCTGCGCCATTTCCCGTCGTCGAATCGACGCCCTCCACTTCGCTTTTGCGTTTACGCGAATTTTTCCTCCTATTCCTTTGGCCCATGACCGAGCAGACGCGCCGAGGATAACCCACGTGACAACCTCGCGGTGCGACCGAATGTTTCCAATGGCGGAGACAGAATGGCCAACTGGAGAATGTAAAAATACACCAAGATGGAGGGCGAAAATTTTCGGGGGGAAATAAAAAAAACGACTGTATTTATAGAGGGCGATTGGTGGTAAATTCTGAATTTACGGTCGCAGAATAAATTTTCTTTTTTTTTTTTTATACCGGCGATATAAACGGCAATATCGTGTATAGTATATATATATATATCGAATAGGTATACGCCGTCTCGTCAGTTACTCTAAATAACATAATTTACTGTTGGTTGTGTTTCTGGCCTAATCTCGCCGGTTCGGTTTCGCTAGACGGGTTTCGGCCGCTCGCCACCTTCAGTAGCGCCAACCGTACAGCGTCCGAACTTCGGCAATATACAATCAATTGCATCCTGTATTATCAGTTTTAAGTATTGTTCGTCTCGTTTCGGGGCAATTAATATGAATTATATTTACACTATATTATATTAGTGTACATTAGAAAATGTAACGACTAATTAATTTCTAAAGGGAAAAAATCCTCGTCAACCCCGTTTTACAGTTTCGCAGCGGACATGTTTTTTTCGTTTGAAAAAAAAAGAAAAAAAGAAATCCCTAATTTAGAATTAAAAGGAAAAAATAGCCCTAGAGTCCGAATAAATAGTACAAATTGGTGTAAATATAAAAACAAAGTTGTTCAATCGAATAATTGAACGAGAAAACGTTGGCTTTCATTTAAGCGTATCGTTATTTTTAAAAGTATAAGTATTTTTCAGATTGTTACATTTCGATTAATCTGGACAGTATAACGCTCGGTATACAATAATATAAACGATATATTGGAAATGGGCGAGTTTCAATTACAAAACAATGCCAGAAATAAGAAGATAATAATAATAATAATAAGAACGATAATAAAAATATATCAAAGCGAAGCAAAATAAATGTATATTTTCCGGATAAAAAAGCAATACACGATAATAAAACTATTAGTTATATATATATATATATATATATATATATATATATATATATATATATGCTGCTGGTGAATTACCTAATACATAGGTAGTATGCAGTATATTACCATAGTTGTTAATGTTGACAACAACGCGGCGCAGTCTTTGCCAACGGATAGGATTCTTCGTAGAAATTAGAATTCGTACGAAATAGAAAAATAATTTGTATCCCTCCACTCTTTGGGTACTACCTCTGGTATACTTTAAGGCCCCCCTAATGAGTTTTATTCAAATATATAAAATATTTCAATATCGACGACCGAGTAATTGCGGAATTGCGGACCGACATATTTTTAAGTATGCCGAACATCTTTCTTTCATCACACGTTATTATTTGTGGACCTTTCTGAAACGTTCGGTATCGAAATTACACCGACGCCGTGTACGGAGACGAAGCCTTAAAGGACGAAATTTCCGGGACGTCCGGTGTGGAGGAGGATCGACGACGATGGCCGAATAAAGGACGTTTCGAGGGACGAAGGACATTTGAGGGAGAATAAGGAAATAGACCGATCCGCCGCCGATCGGTTCTCGACCGGGGAACGATATAATGGGATTCGGTGGTGATAACAGGATATAACAGGATATAACAGGACTCAATAAGAAACGGTCGGATTCCAAAAGCCGGCGCGACACGACACACCCTGCAGTAGGACGGGCTAACGTACAAAATATTCGGGTGTACTTACCCCGAAACTGATCGACACATTTTGACGTTGGAATTAATTTTATTTCGTTAAAAGCGAAACTCTGCCTCCCACTTTTCCGGGGCGAATTTCGATTCCCCACCCCTTAAAGAACTGCTCGAGACCGAAATTATCGATTACTTTCGGGTAGGACCTAATATAAGGGTATTTTAAGGTCGGAGGAAATGAAGTAAGACCGATTGAAAATAGAAAGACCGAATAGAGAGAGAGAGAGAGAGAGAGAGAGAGAGAGAGAGAGAGAGAGAGAGAGACGGGAGAGAGAGAGAGAGAGAGAGAGAGAGAGAG